>WYDI02030173.1:0-40058 GCA_009867235.2 Psittacus erithacus
GGCCACCAAATTGGTCAGGCAGGATTTCCCCTTAGTGAAGCCATGCTGGCTGTCACCAAGCACCTTGCTGTTTTTCAAGTGTCTTGTTACCAAGACAATGCCAGTCAGACCACAAGCGTCAGACTCTTCTATGATAAAAGAAGGACACAGGATAACACTTTGGCATCTGAAATGAAACTTTGGAAGAGCAGAAGAGACAGAACACTCAACTGCTATAGAGTAATCAATAAAATCACACTTAGACGTTTGAAACAAAGTGTTTCCTCATTAAAATCTCCTGCATTGCGGTTCCTGCGATATGTTCCGCACATCTGGAATCTATGGTAGGTGACCCTGGCTGGCACCTAAGAACTCATTCAGCTGCTCCCTCAGTTGTTCCCCCAAGCAGGACAAGGGAAGAAATAGGAAGAGAAGCAAGAAAATTTGTGGGTCTAAATAAAGACACTGATTCAGGCGTTGAGAAGCAAAGATGACTAAGATCCAAGCGCTTAGGAAAACACCTTTCCTCTCCCCTTCCTAGTCTCTTGCCCTTGTTGTCGCCACAGGTTATGCTCAGTCTATTTGATGAGGCAACAGGTGTCACAGAACATTAGAGACAGGGTGTAGCAGTTTCTTTCTGCCACTCCCTGTTCCTTACTCTTTTTTTCTGCTTCTCCTTCCTTATTTTTTCCCTGTGCTCTCGTGTGGGTTCTCCATAAACCACAGTCTTCTCAGGGAGTACCTGCTCTAGTGTGGGTCCTCCAGGGGCTACAGTCCCTTTGAGGGACTGTTGTGGAGTCAAATAGATCTGGCTATGACTGGGCAGCCCCAGACGTCCTTCTACAGAGGTCAGCCCTGCAGAACTGCCTCTCTCCTCCCCTGCCCACTACCAAAATCTTGCCAAAGGCACCCAATGCAATCTATAAGTTTCTTCTTAGCTGAGCTGGACACCTGAGACATAGGCCATTGTGTGTTAGGAATACCCTACATGCTTTTTTATGCACTTCATTAAAGGTCTGTTGCTGTGTTTAAGAGACAGGGTATGGGGCCACCTTACATCTTTGGTCTAACTCAGCATGCTATGTTATTTTACTTAATGCCATGTTACCTTACCTTATTTCAGTCTTCTTACTGGGGGAGTGTCCAGTTGTTCAGCAGCATCAAGCAGAGGAACACAGCTATCTTTGGAAATGGAGGGGCAGTAACTTGTCAGGGACCACAGAGTTAAAACTGAGCAGCTCCAGGGTAAGGCTGTATCAGCATGTAATTTACATTTTGAACATAAATGCTGGAACAAAAAGAAAAAAATCTTTAAAAACTTTTGCCATCTTCATTCCCATGATCAAAAATCGCTACCATTTCAGTAACATTAATCTGCTCAGATATTAAGCCATTGAATGAGTAGTTTTGATTTCCCTCATCTCAGCTTATTTGCTGCTCCTCTTCTAGATTTAATAGCTAGCTGCTTAATATGGGAGCTGTTCCATTTCATTACCTTTCCCCATTTTTTTTCTTGAGGTGGAACTAATGCAATGCAAATTATGATGCCTGTCTCTGATTTTTCTATTAGGCAACTTAGGATTCCATACAGCCTGTATTATTGAATGCAGAGCTAGAAATACATTTGAATTTCTGATGAAATCCTGGAGTTTGCAGTATCTGAAGTTTGGGGATTCTTTTTTTTTTTTTCAAACAAGTAATGATATTCAACTATATTCAAGTTTTTGATGGAGGCTTTTTCTGCAAAATATGTTACACACACATTTCAGTTCTGCTTTTAACATGTGATGCAATTCCATAGCAGCTGCCATATAAAATTTCTGACATACAGCTAAAGCATAGTACGAGCTTACGGGGCACTAAAGCTGCAACAGTGCAATGTGAACAAGTTCATAGACACTGTTGAACTGGTTGGTGAAATCAAGTACAGGAAATAGTTGAATGAGTTGTATCATGCCAGAAAGACTGGGAAGGTATCTATTAAAACACATTGGTGCCTGGAGAGCTAGAGTTACCTTAGCAATCAGAGCAATTTCCTCTTTGAGTAAAGAGAAAATAGTTTTGGATTAAGCCCTACAACATGTGTGTATGCTCTTTTGAGTACATAGTCTTTGCAAGAGATACTGCAAATTGCTGCTTTTATAAACTCTGGATGTGATGTGCATCTCAGCTAACACTTCTGCTTTATTTGTTCCTCACTTTTGCTTTTATTTCACAGTATAAAACTTGAAGGAATTTGGTGGGCTGTGGTGTTCAATACCCTATGTCAGTCATATCAAAGATAACTCCTTTCACTTCTTCCTTAAAAACAGTGAGTTTCTTTACCCCAGTATTGTGAAAGAGGGGATGTTCTGCTACCATATTCTTTGGGTGGCTCGAGACTTTATTTCCAAGTGACATTTTCAGTGTATGCATAGCCAGCCTCTCTTAATTTATAAATAAGTTGCTCTCTCCCTGCAGCAAAAGGAAAATGTTTTCCCTTGAGAAGTTGTCTTCACTTTTTGTAAATAGCAGTACTGCCCCTTCTCTGCTTTTGTTTTAATGCTGAGCAAGCCAAACTCTTTTCTTTGCCCAAACTACAGTAGTGATAGTCTTCATGATAGTAACAGTGATTGGTGTAGTTTTATAGTCACATCTGGATTACTTGCAGCACCTTTGCCTCCTTCCAAATGAAGAGCTGTCTGATGTCTTTCACAGTACATTTTAATTTCTTTTGCTTGACTAGATCAGCTCAAAACTTGGCAGTTCCTTTCCTTTCACAGCATGCTCTGTCTGCTGAGAAATGGCTTGCTTTGCTGATTGATACTTTTTTTTCCATTCCTGGTAACCTTCTCTTTATATGCTATAGAGGAACACATATTCATCAATTTAGGTGTCTAAATGTCTTCTCAAGGCTTATTTCCTTTCTTGAAATATGGGCATCTTTGTCTGGATTAAACCTTAAGCTTCCTTTACTAGAATGTTCCTCTCATCCTTACATAGGGAAGCCTGTAAGAAAACTATCAGCTTGCTGAAAGGGATAGGACTTGTCATTTTATTGGCCAGGAAAAGGAAACTCTACGGAGGTCTGGAAATCCAGAAGAAACAAAGCATGTGTAGAATACAGGAATCTGCAACACAACAAAAAGTATTATTCCGGTTACTATTTCCGGGAAGTAAATTTTTGGCTTAGCAGCAAGGCCAGTAGGAAATCCTATAGAAGTGTTAGACCGTGAATGTATTTGGTAACTATGCCTGAAAGGAAACCCTCAAGGCAAACTTGGCTTGTGAATACCATATGAAATTGGAGAGAACCTCAAATAACCCTCATGATTCAGGAAATATCAGAGGATACAGATGTTGCATGAATGAATTGGTCGAGTGCCTGGAAGGAGGATGAGCCTGATTCTTGAACGGGAAAATACACTTCATTAGAAAAGAAATGATTATGAGGAAAACTCTTAAGGAAACATGTCTTTCTCATGCTAAGGTCAGGAAATCGGGTGTTTGTTTGTTTGTTTGTTTAATATATATTCATTTATTTAAAGGATCCAACTCTCATACATCGGTGATATAAGTTCCAGAGAAGTGGACATCAATTCTATAAAAAGAACTGAGATGGTCAAATAATAATCTTAAAACAATATTACGGTGTGATTCTTTTTTCATAAGAACATACAGAGGGCTTTTTGTTAGTGTAAATGAAAGCTTAGTTTGGGAAAATGGATTTTTTACATCCCGGAGTTGAGCAAGAGATTATTGCATGTTTCTTTGCTGTGAAAGGGATGTGCAAAAAAGGAAATTCAAAGGTATGTGAGCAGTTAAAGTGAGAGAGGAAAGGTATCAGTGAACTATTTTCCTATTTGGATTTATCTATTTCTCTAGTCTTATTTCAACACCTAAGAGACAATCCAGATGCAACCCTTGGCTCAGAAAGTCCATATACTGACTGATGTGGAAAGGATTTCTATTCTGAAGCTGTTTGTAATACTCTTTCTCTTAGTGTCCTCCTCTGCTGTTCTCAGAAGGTATTTGCCAAATTGACTCTTTGTCTGTCCAAGTACAGCTGTTCTGCTACTGTGTTCTCAAGAGTATGAGAAGATACACGTTCTACAGGCTTTGTCTATGTGATAAGTTAGAACATCTCTTAGAAGGAGCATCTTCAGTGTCTGCAGAAGGTCAGCTGACTCATGAGTTTGGGTGCATATGGGTGGCAAAAATGAAGATTGGTGTATTTGGAGAGTGGAGCTTGCAAGATGGGAATATGGAAGCTGTTCTACAGAGTCCAAACCCAAGACTCAGGCAGCATTTAAGAAACAGTGGGGTAAAATACTAGCAAAACAGATCAAGGAGAGCTGGAGAAATGCATCTGACTGCCCAAGCTGTATACAGTGCTTTGTGATCCAGATTTTTTTGCCTAAAATTATAGGCAAACTTGGTGGTTTGTCCTTAGAGTTTTAAAGCTACACCTGAGAGAGCACTTTTGTGCAGGTATTATTTGTTTGACAAGCTCTGATTCATGCTGGAGGCACTGGGAATACGTGGAGAAGTAACAGGTTGCTAACATGAGCAAAGGCTTTGAAATTTGAAATTTGCATCTACTGCCCCATAACTCAATACTTATCTGGGATCACTGAGTCATTGGTGGTTTTACCTCTCATGAATAATGTGAATTCCCAAACTCATGGTGAGAAACTCCTGCCACTTGATTGTTGTGTCACCAATTTGCAATTCAGGTATCACATGCTTATATATATATTTGATCTAATTTAACACATTTAGGACATCTGTTTATAAAAAATTGTTACGGAAGTATCGTGAGCTACAAAAAATAAGGTGGTTTTTTTTTTTTTGTTAACTTTCCACAAATTCCATTATTTTAGTGCTTTCTTTTAAAAACATCGTTGCAAAGTAGGTCAGAATGCCCTGATGATATTTTGTCAAGGCAAAACATAATACATCTTCAATTCTAACAAACTTCACAATGTCTTTTTAACCAGATTCTGAAAAGTGGGGTTTTTGCAGCTGAACCACAGAGGTGTCATTAGTGTTGCATACCTGACATGGAAGTCTGGCACCAGACACCTAACACCTAACACCACCAGTGTTCTGAATCTCCAGCCCAAGTATCTCATTGATGTTTCCCTGGAGTTTGGGAAAAGCTGGTTTTTGAAGTCTGGCTGTGGTATGAAAATGATCCAATCTGATGCTTGGTGTTGAAAGAATATAATCAAGCCTGCCAATTTACACTACAGTGAAAAAATAGAGATTATTTGGGGTCCAAAGCAGTGGAGATAAAGCTATGGTTCATATGTTGATGTTTCCATGACTTTTGACCTGAACACCGGGTGACACCTCATTAGAAATGCCAGGACAAAATTACAGCCCTAATTAAATGCTGCTGTTTTGCTTTCAGAGAAACTTTTAAAAAGGAAAAAAAAAAAAAAGATCTAAAATACAGAGAAGATACAGGAAATTGCTAGAGGCAAATTATGATTCTAATCATGTAGGGAGCATGTATTTGTAACAGACTATGATCAAGTAACCTATGTAACACTTGAAGCATGCTATAAGATACACTACTCACTGGCCATGGTGCAGTAGTATTGCAGTGCTGTTTCCTTGACTTGTGTCCGAAGTGGAGTTATGTTGCTGTACATAGAGATTTCAGACCCAAGTCTATAGAGGCACTTGGCTCCCATTAGAATAGTTCTTGGGTTCAGAGAGCACTAAGCCACCTGAATACCTCTGAGAAACTGGAACCAAGTGATCCATCCATAGTTACAAGGAAAGCAGAGGCAAAGCAAGAGACTCCTAAGTCACTGTTTTGTGCTTTAAGTGCTACTCACCCCTCTGGTCAATAACAGGACTCTGTTAGGAGTTTGGACCCAACGTCACGAAGGATTTGACAGGTAAGATGTTTGATGGGAACAAACAACTCTAAAAAAGATCAGAAATAAGCAAAAAAAGCGTATCATTATGGGAAATGTAAATTGATTTGCAAGGCCAGGAGTCTTAGACATTAATCATGGGCCATTACAGTTTATTTATCTACTTTATTTTGAACCTATTAAATTTTATTGCTACCACATAGAAGAATATCCAGAAAAGAGACAATCACTACTTTTTCCAGTGGGCATCATTTTTTCACCTCTACTTTTTCAGTAGAAAAAAAAGAATGATAGAAGGTAAATTGTGTCTCATTGGCACAATCCGTTTTCAGTTTGCAGGCACTGGTTCTCATTCTGCCTTTCTCTGCTTAGAAGTTCTTCTCTATCTAGTATTGTCTTCTCATGAATGTGCTAACACAGCAATAAAATCATCTCTGTCTTCTTTCTAAGAAGCAAAACAGATTGATCTTGCTGACACTTAGATTTTAAGGTATCTTCTTTAGCCCTTGAATAATTTTTGTAGATATTTTTTATTCCAGGGATTACTTTCCTGACAACTGCCTTTCACCTCCTTATTTTTAATACTTTTCCCTTCCTTCTCCCCCCCTTCCTTCCAGGGTTTTCTAGCTGCACCTCTGGTCACAAAATCACAATGGCAGTTTCTGCAGCAGCGCTTGGATGCTTGACTTTGAACTCCTTCCCAATCTTACTGCTATCCATATAATGGTCCCTAATTCTGCCAGTCCAGTCTGCAATCATTGTTGCTGCATGTGTATTTCGTTCTTGACTTTAATAGAGCGTCTTTAAAAATAAACCAGATGGATTCTCCTGCCAGTTCTCTCTGCAACATTATCTACCCTTTCTCCCATCAGCGTAATCTACAAATTTTAACCAGCTGTAGCTCTGCATTAGGTCTGAGGTCATCATCCAGACCTTGCAGAGTATTTTGACTGGCATCCTCCCCTGTAGGAATCTTTATTCAATGATCAGCATTCATCTGCACTCATGACTCCTTGAGATTTTCCTTCCATGAATCCTTTGCTTGTTTATCATCACTCTATTCATATTACCGTAGGATAATTTAGCTTGTAAGATATCTCTGAAGCTCATCTGATCTAACCCCCACTCAAAACAAGGCCAGCTTTAAAGTTAGAGACAGCTATTGTGTAGTGCTGCTCTTTAATGACTTGTTGTGCTAAGTCAAACACATTATAGTCTATCTTACGTACTGAATTACCTTCTCCAACCAAATAATGCTTCAGTGAGGATATGAACCGTAAAGTTCCTTCCATACCTATTTGTCTATAATTCTAATGACCTGAAAGGTGTTTGATAAGTCCCATTTTCCATCATCTAGTGGACCGACATTCATTGTATTTCCCATTAACTGAATCCCATAGCAACAATTAAACAGGAAACTATTTGATGCAAAAATTTTGCACTCATTTAGAAACAGATGAGTTTTTCTCTGCATCACCCTTTGTCTGTTTCTCTCCTTTTTCCCTGATATTTGTGATTTTTCTATTCTTTTCCCAGCATTTTTTTCCTCTGGTAACTTTTAAATTAGTTCCACTTTGTATTTCATCTGTATAGGTGTTTTACCTATATCCATGTAATACACACTGGTGTATACTTCACTTTCTGTTTTTAAGAAGTAATGCTTAGTTTTGGGAGGAAGGCCATGCATAATCATTTTCATGATAGAGTCTAAAGAAAGACATAATGTGAGAAGTGACGATGAAAAGGTTTGCTCCATATACCTGGTGTATTAATTTTGCTCTCCATCCCATAAACACTGTTCCCAGATTTTAAATTTTTCTTAAATGTGTGTAAACTGAACTCATGTTTAATTGATCAGGAGAGAGCTACTGCCGTAACTCACAGAGAGAGAGACCAGTAGTCCAGAAATACGTGGGAGCCCTACAGAGCTAATGCCTGTGTAACAGCTCAAGACATGTTCTTTCTTCTAGGAATGGGCTGTACTCTCTAACTTAGAATAACCCACAGGTAAAGTACCACAAAGCGGAAGAGAAGGCATCAGAGAAGGAAGAGGGACCCATGATTCTATGGGGCAACTGGTGGGAAATCTTTGGCTATATCTGTGCTAGTAAATTACACAGTACTAGGACCTGTCCTTTTGCCAGAGCAAGAGGCACAACATAGCTCACCTCTCTTCAGCTCACTTCTTTCCAGCTGGGAACAGGTTGATCTTGTCCATACTTCCTGGCTGGGCACAGAACCAGTCCTCTAGTCCTACATTTCTGTCTTATTAAACAGTTAGCTAACCAGCATTATGTTTCCCCTCGGTGGCTGATCCAGACAGTAGGTCACTGAGATCCCTATGGTCCTTGTCCTCAGCTTTTGGTGCTGGAAATGCCACCTGGTAGCCATCCTTTCAATCCCACATCCGTTAGCGACACAGTTATTATCCAGCTGAGGTGTGAACTTCTGTGGCCATCTGGTTCTTCAGGAATTTTCTAAAGGAGAAGAAAAGAGAATGTCATTTATGTAATGTGTATAAAGGACATATTATTACCCTTGAATGTATTAAGTAAGTGCATTAATTTATACAGGTATACATTGCACACATTCTATACAAGGGATATTTCCAGTTCCGTTTCTAATCTGCAATAAAGGATACACATACACAAGAAAACAGAATTGTGTGGTTGGAACAAATCCTTTCCATGCACCCTTTTCTAAAAGGCCTTTTCCTTCTGCTGTTCTCCTCATCTTCTTTTATTCCAGATGACCAATGAGGAAAAAAAATAGATAAATGTCTAACTGTCAAGTTAGGCATTTCAAAATACCACTCTTTTCAGCAATACTCTTCAATTACATTGAAGGAACTCAAAGACAACGATGCAGGTAGAAGAGTTTGGAGCTGAGGGGATGAGAAGATGCCAAGCTGGAGTTGTTCTTTGATGAAAATTGTTGATGATCATTGCAATTCCAGCTTGCTTTCCAATCATGGTTGCAAATTTTGTTCTTTTCTAAGTGCTAGGTTTAGACTGTGCTCTTTGCTTGATTCAGAGGATATGGAAAAGGTTGAGTAGATTCTCATCAGCTGTCTCTTTTGACATTAAGACAACTTGGTTAACATCTTATAGCTTTCCACCAGTGGTATGGAGTATTCTGGCTCCAGCTTGTGTCTTTAGTTTTGCAACAGGGTCCAAGAAGTTCTTACAGGCTTTTGAATGTCTGTGGTAAGGACAAAAGCTTGTCATCATTGTACACCATGAAAGTAGCTAGTAGATTCTGTGCCTGGTAATGATCAGAAAAAAGAATAATTAGGCAGCTAAAGGGCAAAAATGCTCGTTGTTCAGAAGCGGTAGACCTTCTCCTTGTGGTGTTAAAGCAGAATTCCTATTAGCACAGCAGGGTGCGTTTATTACCTCCAAAACAAGAGCAGGCAAGTTTAGACTTGAATTTTTCTCTTTTTATATAGGCCAGAGGCACAATATTACTGGAAGCTTTTTTAATGCTAGGTGTGTCACAAGGATGGGAGGCATGAGAAAGGGTGTGTTTTGGAAGACTGTAACTGAGTTGGGTAAGGGCCACTGGCCAGCTTCCTTTTCACACCAAAAGTGCAGCTGGCTTGACATACAGACCTATGGCCAGCTCCAGATTCAAGCTGCTAATGATATGTTATTTTTTTCCTTCAGGCCCCTTTGCAGCTTTAATTAAATTGTACTTGCACTTGCAAAGTTTCGCTTCCTGGCATGTGCAGTTTTGTCTGTTCAAATTCTTTTATGCAAGTAGAAAAATTAGAGGCCTGCCTTACTACACTTGTTAAGGCATGGGACCAAAGCTGATCTCAGGCAAGTACTAGGAGTTAGTGCAACCACAGAACTATTCAACTCTGAGGTGGATTTACCAACAGAGAAAGACAGGGATGAAGGCAGAGTGGGTGAAGGTGACTAAGGTGACAATATTTCTCTATTAGCACTGGGTCACAACGGAAAGAATTGACAGACCATAAGAGGAAAAATTAATGGACCATCTACTACAATACTCTTCAGTCTCTATGCAATTATATTATACCCTATGGGGCTTCTAAAAGCTTCACCTCTGTTGAAATACCTTTTATAGGAGGTATGCCACTTATAGGAGTGAGGCTGAGTTTCCATTTACATGATCATTCAATTCTTGGTCACACTGATAAAGCCTATAAGAATCAATCTAAGCAAAGTAAGGTGACCAAATTGTTTACCATTGGATGTACACAGAGCATTATTAGATTGTAATGAATTTCAGGAACTGACAACCAATGTGTACTTTAGGTGAGTGACCTAGAAACAAACTCTGTATCTTATTACTTTGAGCCATTCAGTATGATTTACTTTTGTAAATGTGTGGCTCACCCTGCTTTCTGAAACTGCCAAAATCTAATATTTTCAACACTGACATGTGAAGTGTATAACTGATACTTTAAATGAGGGACTTGATAAAAATAACAGCAAAAGTTTTTAATTATATGGGATTATTCTTAAGATGTACTAAATTTTCCATAACCTCAGACTTAGGACTCAGCATTTCTGATTTCAGTAATTTGCAGGCAGATAATACTATGTCTGTGGGCAGAAGGGATAAATTTAGATCTAAAATGAATGACATACATTGTAATGAAGTGAAGGCAAGGTAAGGGATCATCAGCAATGAGTTATTTAGGTGGAAATGAACTGGAAGGCGATCCAGGAAAGATGAGGCAAAACACTGTATTTGAGGATAGATGTTCCAGTCACTTTAGGAAATTACAAATAGGTGTTTTATTCCAGAAAATGTAAAAAATGGCTGGTAAACCATTCTCAAAAGATTATTATGTTGTAAGTGGCAAGGAAATGGCAGAGCTAAACATGTGGGATTAAGGAGCCTGGCTGCTCCATGCTGAAGGAAGACAGCGGCATATTTACTTTGCAGATCTGTAAGAACAGTTTAATAGAATGACTGTGCAACTATGCTTCCACGTAGGATAAATGATTTAAAAGCTATGTTTTCTCTGGGCCCAGTAACAGAAAGGACTATTATGAATCAAATGGCTGGCACTCCTAAGAAAGGGACAAGTCAATTAGGTTCATGAGATATCTGTCATGTTGAGTGCTGAAAAAAGTGACCAATTCATTGCAGGAACCAATGACTAGCAAATTTTAGATCTTAGTTATTTTTAGAAATAGATTTCAAATCATTTAGTTTTCCTTTGTCTGGTACAATACTTGTTTGTCTCAATACTCAATACTTGCTGAATCCTAAGTCTGAGGTTATGGAAAATTTAGTACATGTTAAGGATAATCCCATATAATTAAAAACTTTTGCTGCTATTTTTGTTAAGTCCCTTATTTGAAGTATCAGTTACACACTTCACAGGTCAGTGTCAGATTTCTGTTATTTTATCGTAGTGGTAAGGGCATACTGCATGTGTCATATTGAGTGACACGTCTAATCTGGCCATGAATCTACATTGTCCCCTACCAGGTGAATTTTCAAGGAGTACGTAGCAATAATTACTAATAAATCTGAGCTAAAGGGTCGTGTCAAAAATGTTATTCTTCAGAGAAATAATAATTTGACAGCTTCTGGATCTGTAATGGCTGTTGTCTCAGTTGAGAAAATTCCTGAGCAACAAACCTCCCGCTTCCTTCTATGCCACATAGTATGATAAGCTGACTTTCAGTATTGACACTGAAAGTGGAGAGCCACTTGTCAATTATCAAAAGGTTTCGTTGCTGAGTGCTCATGCAAGAAACACTCCAGGTGACTTTTAGATGATTCATCAGTTATCACTACCTGAGTCATGCATCCCACTGAGTGGGATGAACTTCTTTCTCTTCTGTTATGCTGATTTGCTATGACAAAAAATTACCCAGTGGCATCCACAGTTTTCACAAATGTGTGAGGAAAGAACATAGCAAAAGGTCTGAGAAACAGTCAGTGATGGATGCTCAGCTGTTTAAAGACAGAGACCTGGAGGTGAACTTGCACTTTGTTGGGGTTGACTTGCCATTTGTCTGCAAGGCTCAGTGCCTCTGCACACACATGGCTGTGGTAATGACAGTGAGGAGTCTGGTACAGGAGTAAGTCTGAGAACGCCTCTTGTAGAGCTTCTTACACCTAAACACAACAAAGCCAAAGTTTATTTTCTAAAAAGGAAGTTGTGCTGCCTCTGCTCGTGCTCTGTGGAGATAGAGAATGTGGGCCACAGGAGGATTTCAGAGGCGTAAAAGCGATACAGGGACAACAGACATTAGCCCAATGGTAGATGCAGGGAAGTAGTTATGACCAAAACTAGCTTACAGTGCAGGTTCTTGCCTTGTGCCATTAGATACACATCAGAGTGAAGGAAAAGCTTGCTGAATAGCCTGCAGAGTCCAAGAAATACAGAGAACAGTGCAGCAGTCAGGGAGATGAGGCAGACATGTGAAGTCTGTGTTAGAAATACTGGAAGAATAGCAGGCTTCACTGCATAGGCTGACCTCCTCAGTTATGGGCTGACCCTACAAAACCTGTCACCTGTCAACTGTCAAAAACTCTTATCTGGAGTAGGAAATGCTCATCCTATGAATGTCATCAGGACCAACACTGTTCCACATATGAACTCCTATAAAATTGTGCTGCAGAAGATCCAGAGCTGGAAACTTCTGTGTAACATTAATTTGCACTGTATACACTGACTAAAAGTAGGGAAAACCCCAAATTCCAGTCAGTATCATGAGCAATGGGTGAAAAGCATCCTTTATCTGCAGTAGTTGGCTAAAAGGGGAAACAAGAGTTTCCATGAAGTTGTAGCCAGTTTCTTTTTTGTTGTTTTTTTTTTGTTTCTGTGGTTTGGGTTTTTTTGGTTCTTTTTTCTATTTACTTATTTATTTATTTGTTTGGGGATTTTTGTTTGGTTTGGTTTTTTGGTTTGGTTTGGTTTTGTGTGTGTGTGTGCGGTGGGCTTTTTGTTTGTTTGGTTGGGGGGGTTAAGTGCTGTTTGCCTGTTTTCTTAAAAATAACCTTTATAATTTATCTCATACTTACCAGTCATAGCTCATAGCCCTACAGAGATTCCCACAGCCACAGGATATGGCATCTTTCAACTAAACTAAGGCTTCTACCACTAAGATTCCAGCTCTTTCTTTAAACTTTGAGAAAGCAACGAGATGTGTAGGTTTGTTTATGTCTGTTTGTAACTATTTTGATGGTTTCTAAGTGGTAATAATTTGAAATATTATTGCTTTTCTTCATGTAATTTGCCTGTAACGTAACAGTTAAATATATCCTTTTTCAACAGTATAAATGGAAGGCTGTTGCTGCAAAAGTTGTCAGCCTATAGAAGAGTTCTGAGATAATTTTCCTTCCTCACAGAGAGCATTTTGCGTGCAGCCTATGCTTCATCATTTTATGAGAGGCCAGGTGTGTAGGGAGGAGTAATAGCTTGTACTAACTGATTGATGTGCTAGGGAAAATGACACATTTCTAGGCGCACACATCATTGACTTTTAATGTGACTAATGAGTGTTAGATGCAATACCAAAAGAAATGAGTGACCAAACACTGAAGGTTGGAAGCAATAAATTTGAAAATTATCTCTTTTTTTTGTCTTTTAGATATTTACTGTAATTACCTGGTTGGGGGGATACTGCATGCATAGAGCCAAAAGTTGATTAATGTTAATTTCAGAGCAAATAGAGACAAGAAAGACCAATGTACTCCACAGCTAAAACTACACTTTCACTGAAGAACAAGACATCTGTGGATTTACAACCCCCGAATTATATGTGAATAACAATTAGCTGCCTTCATATAATTAACTTCCTTCAGCAGTAGATGGATATTCTTAAAGGCACCAATTGGTGTTGACTTTCAGAACAGCAGAGCTAATCTAAAAACACCTGTATACCCAGGTAAGCCTGCTTTCCTCATGGGGAGCAGCTGGAGCGTCTCTAGGACATAGGACTGGAATTGTGCAGTAAAGCAAGGGTATTCTAAAATAACCTTCATAAATCTGTGAACACTTATCTTTGTGTCAGAGAAAAAACAGAATTAAATTTTATTAGAAATGTGTGGATTTATGTCTGATAAAGTGTTCACTACTTATTTCATTCTTTGCCTATATCCATTGCTCTGAGGAATATCATCTTATCAACATAATACCCCTGTTCATAGATATGGGACAGGGATAAAAACTAGGATGAGCTTTAATCATCTTGTCTGACCTCCATAAACTGGAGCATGTGATTTCAATGATATATCCTGTACTACCTTCAGATTCTGCTGCTGAGTTAGAGGACATCTCTTAGTCTAAGGTTTTCACATGCGGAAGAGCCCACCATGCCCTTCATTAAGATTCTTCCAAACTCTAATGTCTCCTCAAGGTAGTATGCATAATCAAATCAACTGCAATCAAAACTCCTTTTGGTTAAATTAAATGCATAGGAGGAAAGTGTAGTCACTTGGTATGAGATGTATCTTCTGCTTCCTAAATATAAGAAGCATCTAGTCTAAGGTAGTTTTCTACAGTCCTCCTGTAGTCGGTGAAGAGAGATGATTCATTCAAAAGACTCATCAGCTTGTTTTAGACACTTCTCTTAGAATGAGATGAGTCATTCTCTAAAGTCACCTATCTATCTCCACGGATTGCATTTCTATTTTGGACTAGGTACTTTTTGGTGGCTGAAACTAGGTATCATCACTGGTATCCAGAGTATTAGCTCTTGAATGTTTCTTTCTCTAGTTTCATCATCCTTTTTGAAACGTGTGTACCAAAACTGAATAGAGCTTGTAACTATCTTTCTAGCACTAGAAAAACCTCCTAATACTGCTCCTGTACTTGCGCATAACCTTCCCCAGCTTATACACCCAAAGACAGAAGCAGATCCCTTAGTCACCACATTATGTGAAAAGCTCATGTTCAGTTAAATACTGGCCAAAATTCCCAGGTCTATGTTCAAGTCATTAGTCTCACAACGCGTTGATGTGCTATATATTCTCCATTTATACTGGGATTATAGCAGGCAAAAATAAAAGCTGCGTTTTTGAAGGAGGGGGAGAAAAAGTAGTAGAGTGTGATCTTTAAGTAAAATTAACGTAATCTACCTTTACCTTCCATATAAAACACACCATATATTTTATCGATTTCTCTAATACAAAATATGCCACACTCAACCACAGCTTAGAATACACTTTAGAAACATGTCTGATGTAACAGTTCCTACTGCTCTTGAGTCAAGGAATATGTGAAAAACAGAAGTTTTCTTATTCCCAATCTCATGGATTAAATGACTGGCTTGGTGAGTTGAACCAGCATCAGAATTTGAGCTTGGCCACACTTGTTTTTTAACATGTTATCTTTGCTGTTGGAGAAAACTTGAGATTTTTTTGTCCCAGTTGTAGTCAAGTGCAAAACAGCAGTATGAGATGGCAGAGGTATGAATGCCCAAGCAGATTCAGCAGGAGCAGAAGTCAAGTGTGGTAGAGAATCCAAAGAAAAGAGTAAGTAAAAAGTGGATATCCTTTGGTTTAACTAAGAGAAGAGTACCATTCTGCCATTTCTGTCACTTAAAATCATTCTCCTTCCAGGTGGGCTGAGATTTATGGCATGAGAATGAATACTCAATAGTAATTCCTCTAATGTGGAGGCTAATTCCCTTTATTATTGCAGATACTGTCCCCAAACACATATGTGACAATAAAACCTGATTTCATTTTTACTTTGAAAGGACATCTAAATGTTCTTTGCAGCAATTTGACTGCCTATGTGAAATCTGTGAAGTTGGCACATCCATTTTCTTCTTGAAGCCATTGTTGTTTAAAGCTTAATCACTTAGAGACAAAAAGCACTTATTCTGACCTGTTCATAAATGTTCTATTACATAGAAGTGGTTCCAGTTGTCAAGTCCTAATCACCAGAGTGACAGAAAATAAAAAAAATCTGTGGCCTTTTTTGCAAGTGTCTCTAGGTCCTGCTGTCTGACCCTTCTGAGCTGTGAAATTAGCTTTAGCATGCGTACTTTTGCTTCTGATTTTTTTAACTGCTAGCCCCAGGAAGAACAGAGACAGTATTTTAGATCGAGAACACTGGGCTCTTTCTTCCACATCTGTTTTTGCTACTGTCAGATGTCAGCCCTTGCAGCTGAAGTCACCTGGTTAATCATTCCTGCTTGGCCAAATGCTCCCAGCTCTGACTGACTTCTTTGGGTGCAGGACATATAGGAGAAAAATCAATTGGCTGGAATGCTTCTGATGTATATTAGAGAAGTGATCAAGGCAGAAGCTGCTATTTCTGAAAGTCCATTGCTATGTTTGGTTTTTCAATGAGTTGTTTCCCTTAGGTTAGCATTCTTAAGTGCCATACCCATATCCTGTGGTTTGGTTTTAAGCTGTTGGCGCAGGATAGGCCACTGAGGTTTATGGATCAACATCTACAGCATGACTCTGAGGTTCTGGCTAGGCCAGAGAGTACCAGCTTTGGTTTTTCAGATGGATGGATAGCTGAGACTTAGATAAAAACCTTCTGTCTTTCACCCCTCTCAAGCTTCCATCCCTCCACTCAGGGAAGAGACCTGCAGGGGGTTTTGCACTCCCTTGGCTGAAGGAATGTCTTATGCGATAGAGATCTGGTCAAGAGAAGTAAGGATTCAGCTGACTGAAAGATTGGAGCAGTTTCCAATTATGAACTCATTCTGCCCAGATAAAATCTTATTGCAAAACTACTTGCAGCTGCTTTCTGAGGCTGGTCATTCTTGGACTGTGTCTACAAATAGCCTTTTCCTTATGTTACTCAGCCCTAATTAGTAAATTCCTGTTAAGAATGGACATACGCAATGCTAGCACCGTTGACATCTATGTCCAGTCCTGAACTCCCAGCACGTTTGCCAGGGCATTTTCTAAAGTCCTATCACACACTCAGATCTGGTCCTTGCTCTCCTCAGCTGCTTGGGGAGCCTGGCATGGATCCTCAGTTTGCTGCCTGGGTAAGCCACCCACAACCACAGGAGGCTGAGTGAGGTATATTTGGGATCTGTAGCTCATGGGTACGTAATATGGAAATACTGTGGGGTTTTATGGTATAGTCGCTTCATTTTTCCTGCAGCTGCTCCTTAAAGTCAAGCCCCAGGCAAGTGTTTGAAATCCTCTTCTCAGCCTCTGTGCAAAAAAAAAAAGTCCAACCAGCACATGGGATTTGTGTTGGCCACAGTTAGCACTCTGGGTGTCAGGATCATACAGTGCACTCCTTGTGCAGAAATGGTCTGCCTAGTAGTACTTCATCTATTTTCTTATCTTAGAATATCCTTCAGAGAAGGTAACAATGGAAGAGAGAAAGTGCCTGGAGCAGTCTGCAGCACAGAGAGTCTGATTTCTTTTGGCTTCATACACAAAGTGAAAAGCTGGCATTAACCGGGATCTGTGGGAATTGCCCTCTGTGAAGGGGATGTTAACCCCACTGCTGCCTGCCCCAGCATCCAGGCAGGGAGGATGAAGTCCAGCACCCTCACACAGTGCCTTACTGGGCTCTCCCTCCTGCCCTGTGACCCCAAGCCCCCAGCACAGCTGGCTGGGGGACACCTGGATCTGCCATCCACCCTGTGGGGCAAGACCACCCACAGTAAGAGCCTGGGAAAGTAGCCAGAGCAATTACTGTGGCCTGTATAATGTGGAGGGCCTTGCAACTCCTTTGCTGCGAAGCTGCCATATTCTTCTGCCCAGAAATCTCTTGTACCACACCAGCATCTTCTTTACCTCCTCCTTCCTGCAAAGTCTTGCAGACATCACCTTCTCAGAGCTTCTACAGTAGGCTCCCTATCATAAAAGAGGGAATCCAGGAGTGGAGGTAAACAGAGAGGAAGGACATAGGGATGGAGAAAAGAAGAACCTTGAGAGTTGGAGAAAGGTGGAGATTAGTTATATGGGATCACAGGTCAGTAGAGAGGTTCTTGGTCTCTGAGCTCAGGGGTACCCATCTTGGCTGCCATGTTCCCCAGCATCAGAATTGGACTGTGGTCCTTTCCTGCTAATATCCCTTCTCATATGTCAGCACATCATGGCATGCTGGCAGGGAAAAGCAGCCTGAGCACTCTTTCTGAAATATCAGCATAGATATTCAGAGGACCAGCCTATCACTGACGTGGGTTTTACCTTGCCCTGACTTACAGGAAACCTTGTCTATATTTTGTGTCTGAGATCGTAATTTGGTTATTCCTTTTGTGGTTTACTGAGAAAAAAAGGTTGTTGTAAGGCAGAATTTGTCTATGCTAATGAATATCACATATTTTGCACTCCATAAATGCATATTGTCCTCTACTGACTATGAAGAAAGCCTGTTTTGTTTTAGCTAGCTGCAACTGGTGAGTCCTACTTTGTTAGGTTACTGATTTCCTCCGCAAATGTTTCTAAAGTGTTTTGACTGTCTAGGCTATGCTTTGTGATGGAGCTGAGACACACTGAGGTGCAAATCTGCTGTTCTCATGGAAAACTCTCCAGGTAAGACACAAATGCGCGTTTACATCTAGGAGGTATACACTTAGCTCAAAAGTCTAACTATGGTCTGGCAGTGCTTTAAAAGTTCACTCTCATTTTCCAAGAATCTGATATTGGCCTCTTAGAATCAGCCCCAGCTGCTCAAAGGAGGCCCTTTGAAAACACCTTCGCAGTTCTGGACCAAAGGTACATTTCTGGCTTGTGAAAGGGGCCAGGAGCTACAATGCAGAAACACTGTGGCTTTACACGGCTAAGAACTGGTAGCCAACTGGCAATACAAATACCTTTCTAAGCCTAGCTAATGAGTGTAAAAATTAATTAACTCCTGGAGGAAGGGGGAACCATGCTGGGGAACACGCTAGTTGGAGGGAACAGAGACTCTTAGCTACCTCATTAGACAGAGCAGGGGTCAGTGGTCTCTGGAGTGCCAACAGAGATTAACCAAGCAGCAGCTCATGTCTTCTCAGTTTACTTCTGCAACTTGGATGGGATATTATGCATGTAGAAGGAGCTTGGTGTGGATGGAGACTTGACTTTTGTTTCTAGGGAGATGATAGAGATAGAAGGTAGAGCTGAATCCAACAGAACCAAGGAATTCTGCTGCTAAAGACATTTAAAAACAAAAGAGCAGAGTAGAAAACTTACGGGTTATCCAGAGAGGCGGAAAAAGCCAGATTCTTTAGCATCATCTCATCACACATCACTGATCACCCATTTCTGAAAACTCAGGGGTAAAAAATAGGTTAATTATGTAAAAGCTGTCAGGAAAATCGAGAGCTGTTTTAGGAGAGACCACTACTTCTGGCAAGCAGAGAGTTAAAGATGTGGAAATTTGTATGAGGGAGGAAGGTAAAAATGGATGTGTAACATGGCGCCCTTGGGGTGGTATGCATCCAGACAGCTTTCATTATGTAGAGAAAAAGTTAAGGTTTCAGATGAGGGAAATATTGTGCTAGGTGGTCAGCACAGCAGAGTAGTTACAGACTGGATAGCAGGGATATGAGAGAAGAGTGCAAGAGCTTTGGGATGTCCAGATAGTTCTAATTGTTGACACTTCACTCTCAGAGAATATGAAGTCTTGATATTGCTTGGACACAAGGCTTGCACTGAGATTTTGGAAGCTGTCTGAACTGCAGATGGAACACATGGCAAGCTGCTATGGACACACACAGCAGATCCATCTGAAAGCATCTTGCTTGCAGACTCTCTAATTTATGCTACTCTTGAATGGCTGCGCATGTAAGCCGCCTTTCCTCATCTGTCAAGTCCACAGCATCCACTTAAATTTCTGTGTGTAACTGCTCTTGGATTTGTTGAGCTGAAGCCAGGATAAGTAGCCTTGTTTCAGAGAAAAGTTACTCGCAATCCTGCTCTTAGGCTACTTATGACTTGGGTCATTTGGCACTGCAGGAAACAGGACTTCTCATGTATTGCATCTGAAGTGTATGTGGAGTTCCTTAACTGAGACTGAGGGGTTTTGTACGTGAAGAGGGGCATCATCTGGGCACTCACTGTGGGTATGTGTGCAAATGCGTGTTTCTGCGTTCGCAAGCACGTGTACACAAGATGCCTTATGTAATTCTTCCCAGAACTCCACCACTCATCTGCTCTGTGCAGACATGTCTGCACAGAGGCCTTTTATTGTGCTTTATAAATATGTGTCCTTGTTGTCTTATCCCTGTTGGTTCAGTTTCCAAGAACAGAATGGATAACAAACCTTTTATTCTCTCTCTGTCTTTCTGCTTTTCCCTTCTTGCATCTCTTGAGGTTTTTCTCCCCCTTCACTTTTCCAGAGAATCTAAAGCATTTTTGTGGTTGTCCTGTAATGATACCATGTCTAAAGCAGTGCGCCTGGCAGACCACAGCATATAATATACACACAACGGGTGCATTTGCTGTAACAATCACAAAAACTTTAATGACATTTAACTAAATTAAAGCCATTTTTCCCCAGCTGATGTTTTATGTCAACAACTTCTTCAGCTGAAATATCTTCAATGTGGCCAAGCCAAGAGCTATCCCAATGCTACCTGCTACATCATGACCTATCCACAATCTTAATGTTTCCTGCTGCCTTGACAACAATTTGATGACCAACAAGTTAATTGCTGTTCCAAAATAAATGTATAAAGAACATCAATTTAGGCTTCTATTTTTTTTTCATACAATCAATATTCTTATCTGAGAAATATAGATCCTATGCTTGAAAAACATAATGATATTAGAAGTTTCCATTAAGTAAATAGTCTTTGCTTTTGATTATGTCACTTCTCCTTGCTCAGTGCAGAGAGTTTCATTTAAATATGTAATTTGGGGTTTTTTTTTCCCTTATAGTGCCAAGAAGTATGGAAAAATTGATATATGACTACATGACACCTGGGAAAGACAGAAAGGTTGGCTTAGGGACAGTGGCAGAAGGCAAAAGAAAGACAAGGGATATTCCTGCCTAACTTTCAGAAACATGGTAAGCTCAAGGTGGGCAACCTTCCTCAGATGAATTTTGGATGCTTGATGAAAAGGTGATCAGACGTAGTGCCTCAGATACCCAGGAGCTGGCCTTAATCAGGTAGGAAGTCCCATTTTTCTTAAATAAATCCTCATTTTTCCAAATTGGCACAGTGGCTATATGGTCCATGAACTTACATCTCTGGTGCCTGTTTGTGGCTGAGCCCTGCACCAAGCCCTATTCTGGTGTCTGCAGCACTGTAAGGCCCTGGTCTCCAAACAGCTTCTCATTTCCTGGGATGAGAGCAGTGAAGAGTGGACAACTGAGCCACTATCTTGTTTCCAAGACACTCTACAATATATTTGGACCCTGCAAAGCTATGTAACCTAGTTCACAGATCCTTAAAGCCTAGATGTGTTATTTCAGTTCTCCATCAGGCTAGTATCTTAAAATGACTGCAGAAAGCAGGTGTCTGATGACTCAAAGGAATTTTCTTGCACAAAAGGAACTTAAATCCAGCTCTTGTGTGTCCCAGGGTGGTGCCTTAACAACAGTAGTTTACTTTTACTTTCTCTTTTTGCTAAACAGATTGTAACATGCCCTTGGTTGTCCACAAAACTGTTTGCATCTGTGTGTAGATAGTCCTCCCATTTTGTCAATGTCCTACCTTGTAACCTTTGCAGGTTCTACCTCTCTGCCTCTACAGAAAATCTTAGAGTAAGTGTATGACATACAAATCCCCTTGTTAGAGAGGGAGAAAGATGTGGAGTTAAAAAAATAGGAGAGAAAGCTATGAGGCAGTGATTATCTAAGTGTCTCATTTTGGTTTTGATATGATGGTGTATATGTGCTATCATCTAATTTACAATTTATTCATGCATTACAGTTGAATGATATTAATCAGGAAGTGGCATATTGTTAAGCAGAGCCTACTAATACAGCTTCATAGACTTTTTCCTTTGAGCTGTTTAAGTGCTCTTGTGTAAGTCTTGCAGAGGAGTTCACTTTTCTTTTTTTGTATTTCAGATACGTTTAATAAAGAGAAAAATAACTCTCCTTTGTGTTTCACTGGATGAAAATGAACTCCATAGTTCTGGGATATCTAAAAAAATTGTCAAACTTTAAGGAATCAAAGAAACTGAATGGAAAGGGTAGGACAAATTTAATTTTAAGCTGGTTAGAAACAGAACTCTTTAGGAAGTTGACAGAATTTTGTAGCATCAGGAAACTTACATGTTCCAAACAAATACAGAAATACTACCATGTCCTCTTACAGTTTATTTCTGTATGAAAAGCTTCATAGTAAACAGATAAACCCAAGTACTGAAAGGTAGGAACATACATATATATATATATTTCAAATAACATCTTATATAGTATCTTGTTTGACTGAACTTTAAAGATGCTTGTAGAGGATCCCTCAGAGGTTTTAAGGACTGTACTGGTTTGTGGTTAACCTATCTGAATGTTAGATATCCATTTAGTAAAGTGTCTTTGGTGAAGTTTATAGGCTACCACTGTATAGTATAACGAAGAAGAGGTAACACTGGTTGGAGAGTGTCTGGGTAATTATCAGTCAGAAAGAAATGTGTCATATGCTGCAGGCAGATGTGTCACTTCTGACATTCCAAAGTCAACCTCTCCTGGTGCAGAGCCCTTGCCTTCTGGAAGAGATGCTGTAGCCATAGACTGGACAAGTTCTGTTTCTGTGCAAGAGTCCCTGCACAGGTCTGCCAAGGAGTTCTCCTAAAGCCGGTATCAACCTTCTTTTATAATTTTACTTTTTGAAGGAAACATATTTTATCAGTTGAAGTAGTGTTTCGAGGTCTTTCATTTGGAACTGGGAAGGTAAGAAGGGATACTGGAAGGAAATCATACACTACCAGCAGCTGAACAAAGCTTCCCACAGAAAATAACAAGCTTTAGCATTGAAGGACTTCTCTACCTATTTATTTATTTCATTATTGCAAAAAAGGCTTTCTAATTCACATAATTTTACAGAATGGAAGCACACCATGGAACAATGTGAACATTTCAAGGCAAATTTTTTCTTGGTGCCTGAACCATATATTTTGTATATAGCATGCTGAATTGAAACCATAGGTAGAGAAGTAATGTACAACACTTGAGAGTGACTACTTCCACAATTACAACAAAACAAAATGAAACAACCACCTAAGAACACAAGGTTTGTCAATTTGTTCATCAGAAGAGTTGACCTGAGACTGTGGGAAGGTTTTTTTGCACAGCAGCAAATTAGAAATAGCCTCAGAGTTCATATCTACACTGCTAAAGGAAAGAGGATCAGGGACTGATCCTGGCCCCAAAGCCAAATGGTGCATGCTGATCTACATCCACATTAGCCAGGGTCAGCCCTGTCCATGGCAGATGTGTCTTGGGGATAACTAGGTGAAGCCGTCCAAAGCAAAGCCAGGAATGAGCTAGCAGTTGAACAGTATAACCAATAACCCTTTTTAAAATCAGGATTATAGATGCATCCATAAAATAACTGGCCTTTTTTTATTTAGTGTTGTGCACAAAGGCAGCACCACCAACAGTCTCAAGTAAATCACCTCAAACCTCAGTTAGAGTTGAAAATTTCCAAAGGTATCTGGCAGATCAGTTTCCTTCCAATCTGGATTCAGGCACTCGATCACTGAGTCATTAACGCACCAGAAACATGGCAAAATAAACTTCTCTGTATCCAGGTTACGTTCCTCTTAACAGAGCAACCTATCTATCTTTCATCTGTGGATGAAGTTCTTCATGGTGTGTGAGCTCTGTCAGTGTTGTACATGTATTTGTGTTCCTCTCATTAATAAGGTATCACACAAGCCTCTAGAGAAGGCTGATCCTACAGCTGAATAACCTGCCCATGGTGACATTTTGCGAAGAGTGCTGGCTCCTTCTCTAAAAGCCTGTGCCAAAGGACACCTTGATCTTCATATGCCCACTGTCTTATTCAATATAGAACAATGTCTTTATAACATACAGTGTTACAATAGTTAATTAAACTTTATGGCATTTTCATGAAAAGCAAGAAATTATGATAAATACATGAATAATGGCCGGGGAATGGATCAGCTATTTTATCATAAATGAATGTCAATTTTCTGTGTAATTTTCTGTTTTAGGAGGATTCCTGCACCTGATAATATACTTAATAAACATTAATTAAAAGGTTAATATGTTGTAGAAATTGCTTTTCTCTGAAGCCACCTGAAATCAATTTGAACCCAATTACAAGCAGTTATCTATTGTTTATGTGGTTAAAGATTAGAGAATACATTTCTGCTTGTCAGGAGCCGTCAGAGCAGGTTTTGAAAGTCATGATCAGAGGTGATTCTGAATATTTGAATGCACTTTAATGAGCATAGAAAAACCATTAGAAAATGTAATCAGTCATATTTGATGGCTTGACCTTGGGATTTTGATAACAAGGGGTCTAATCATTTCTGTCTTAAGTGCCAACAGGATTTGCTCTTGAAATCAATTGACCATTGCTTGCTCACTGAGAGAGTAATCTTCCTTGGGAAAAGCAATATAAATCACAAAAATCCAGTGAGTTATATAAGTAGCTTCAGAATATTATCTTTCACAAACTCAAGAAATATGAGATGCAGTTGAAAAGTGATCAAAGGATAATACTCTTCAAAGAAGCTGGAAGACAAGTGGTGCTTAGTAATTCCAGTGAAGTTCTGTTCTGTGTATACTCAACTGTACTAAACACTGAGATGCAAACCACTCTGCAGCAGCAAGGGTGTATATGTTGCCTTATTTTCATGGAAAAATGTTTGAAGTTGATAAAATATGGCTCATGCATAATATGCATTCCATTTGCATCCATGTTGACTGGAACTTGCTCTTCCTGCTGTACAGGAAGACCTGCACATTCACTGGTACCATATCTGGGTACAGGAGCCAGTAGAATTAAAAAAGGAGCGAGGTCTTAATATCTTTTCCCACAAAGGATAGGTGGATATTTGTGCTTTTCATATAAAAGTTATGTCCATATTCCTCATCCCAGGTTTTGTTCCAGATCAAGTAGGTGGTTGAGCTTGACTGTAGGTTCACCCATATGAGTAACAGTGCTGAAGCCAGTGTATGCACTTGTTTAAGCACAGAACTCATCACAAGTGACTTTGGATGTTGGGAAATACAGGCACTTCTTCCATCATTGCTGGGGGGAGAAGAGGAAGGGGAAGGGCAGAGAATGGGAGATTTGCAACTCCAGAGAGTACTTCTGTTATCCAAAGATAGGTATTAAATGGAACTGGAAGCAATTTCCTTCTGGAGGGACTGAATTTCCTCTTCATCAACTACGAAAGAAATCTAGAAGAAAGAGCTTAGGATATGGCTGGCTGTGGGTGAGATTTATGGGACTTAAATTCATACACACAGTAAATTTCAGTCTTTCTCTATTCATTGATAATTTAGGATGAGAATTTTTGAAGACGCCAATAGAGTTAACTATTGTCATATTGGCATATGTACATAAGCAGAAGATGATCTCAGATATTTCCATCAGACATTCCTGTGGGAATTAAAGGATCTCAGAAAAAAAGACTGCCCACTTAGAGTGAACAATGACAACTCAGAATGTCATGAGCTGCAGCATAATCAAACACACATATTAGAACTTTTTTAATGGTCTGGTGTACTCAGTGGTAAAAGATGCGGACATACCATAACTGCTAAAACACATTTTTGTCACATTTGTGAGAAGGTGAAGAGGATTTCAGATTTAAAATCTATTTTCATAGTCCTCCCATCCAGTCTTTAAAGTCCTTCCCCCAAATATCCAAACACATAGAAAGGCAGTTCTCTTTCAAAGACTCATGTTATATTTCTTGACTATATTTCTTGGCTATATTTCTTGATTACAGCTGTGAATCCTGTGCCATTTGATAACATTTGTAAAATCCAACTAGATTCTTAACTGGAGAAATTATGGCTGACAGCTTCAAACTAAGTGAAATTCTGCAAAAGCCATACTCAGCTTGTTAATGGCAAAATTTTCCATTCTGTAATCCAAAATGTTGAGTTTCCATAAAATCAAGCTGTGCAAAATTTCCAATTTAAATAGTAGAAGGCTGGAGATGAATGCAATGACTTTCTTTTTTTTTTTTTAAACATGAGAATGTCCTTTCAAAGGAGCAGTCTGACAGACAACCTCAATGAGTACATCTCAACAACAAAAATAAGGAGATTGTACTTTGTCCAAGCTGGGGAAACACCAACAGTACTACAAGAAGGAATAAAAAAAATATCCCAACATTCATTTCTCACAGTAAGTTTCCAGTTCAAAGTGTCTGCAATGTTTTTGCTGAACAGTATTGGAATTCAGTTCACACAACTTATCTGTAGGTGTAAAATGTTAGCTGTGCAGCTCTGTTATGTTGTTCTGACTACACATTGTCTTTCATATATTTGTATGCTATAACGATGATCACAATATAAACAAATAGTCAGATGGATTTGATAGCCTTTTGTTTCTTATTCAATGAACAGCTTAAATAATACAGTAGAGGTTTATTGGTCTGTGGTTGTAACTGGGGATAAGAAAAAATTGAAAGGAATTTTAACTTGTAGCCTGAAATTCAGCACATCCAAACAAGGTTTCAGTACCTTTCTGCCATCCATTAAAAATCCCAAAGTCAAGATGGACCCTGGATGGGGAGCCTGAAGGTGCCTGGCACTGGTACAGCAAGCACTTTCCCTGGTGACTCTTTCGGGGCAGTTTGTTGCAGCACAGTGTCACAATGGGATGGTGTGAGGTAAACTTCTCAGGAGATTGCTAGGGCCTGCCAGATAATTACACTACAAAGCTACAGCAGAAACCCACCCCCTGGCATGTGTCTGTTCCTGGAGTCACAGTGGAGGTATGTCCCTGGCTGCGGTTCCCAGGGACTGGAGGGACTGGTTGCTCTGGCTGTTCAGGTTTTTTGGTGAGAAAAGCATCCCTTTTTGATTAAAACTTCAGCAAATTATGTAAAGAATGAAAATTAAATCTGGAGAGAAGTTACATGCTGTCTTTGTCAATGAATTAACACACCCATCCATCAACATCTACCGCATTTTAGGCAGTAGGTTGTCGTATACTATTGCCAGTTTCAGTTCCACTACTGCCTTTTGGTTTAGTATGAATGAAGCTGCTAATATCTTGAATGTTGGCATCTTGATATCAATGCTCAACTACCTTTACAGTGCCCTCTATAATGCATATTTTTATTTGATTTTGTAACATTGTTGAGCTTTTACATTTTAAACTGATGCTTTCCATGACAAGTATCTGAGATACTACTAGGCTGTTCCAAACACTTCTGAGAGTTTAAGGGAAAACTGTCTGTATTACATCTTGGTTAACTTCATTCTGAAGTACGTGCATTCCCCTGGGAGAAGGGGAAAAAGGCTTGAAATTTGGCAGGAGGAGGCCTCTGAAGCAGGAATATACTGTTTGCTGTGTCCAGGAAAAACTGCCCAAATTTGAGCAAGTTATAAACCTTTGAAAAATGGTTTGTAGACAGCTGGAAGCAGGGGCTGAGCACTCATTTCCCTGTAATCATGGGCACAGGATATGCTGGGGTCACCATGAGTCTCTCAGGTTGTTTCCTTCTTTCAGGGCTCACTGTGTTCCTCTCCATTTGCTGATGCTTAGGCTTTGAAGGAGAGACATGTGCGGACAGGAAAGACAAAGAGACCTGAGATGGACAATACAGAAAACAAGCAAGTTGACAAGGGGCTGAGAGAAATCAGCAAGGAGGAGAAAACAAGTCTGGGACAGTGACAGACTGAAGAGGATGGGAAAGAATGAAACAATCCTGGATAGACTGGGGCAGAAGGCTACTGTTCTGGAGCAGGATCTGCTACAGTATTGGGAAGAGAGTCCCAAACTCTTGGTACTACCATCCTTCTGCTGTGAGCTATGGTGTGCAAAACATGCTGGACAGACATCATCTGTCCAGCAGCATGAGCTCCTGGAGGATGCAACAACCTACTATTGCTTTCTACTAGCCCTCACATCAGGGACCAAGGACAGGAGAGCAAGAAGTCCCACTCATTCTGGCCATCGTGGACAGACTACTCTAGGATGCCATCTGCCTTTTCTGTCTGCTTCTTCCTTTTAGATTGAGGAACACTGATGCACAAAATGGCCTGAAAGAACATTTATTTAGGCCATAAAGTCAAGCATTTCAGCGCTAGGAAATGCTGCAAACACAGTTGCTGAGCAACCGTAGGCCTGAACCTTAATTAGTGCACACACCTCAGGAGCCAACCATTAATTACATGATCACATGCCATTTTTCCCCCCACAAGTTACAAAAGATTAATTGGCTGAGCAGTCCTGAGCATGTTTTATACATACAGATTCCTTGGACCTCAGCCCAGCTGTTACCCAAGAGAGGTGTGCACAGAGCACTTGGCCATGGGCTTGTTCTAGCAGCCGGATCTGTGCGGATCCCACAGGTGAGGGTTCATCCCACCGCACTCATTCCAGCGCCAATCACTCAGTTTCTGCTAAATTGCTGTTCTGTATAAGGGGTTGTCTTTAGTTATGTTTTATGAAGGGACAGGGAGGTTGTACATAGATTTGTTGTCCCAACAAACCTCCTTGAAAGCAGTTTTTGGTTCTCTTGCCATGAGAAGACCCTGAAGCTGTGGCTGGCAGCTATCTGGTTGGCATCCCTCCCTGCTCCTGCTGCCATGCCAGTGACAAGTCAGGGTTTGGTCAGAAAAGGAGCTGATCCCACAGTATTTTACTAAATCCTCAGCCAAGGTTTTGCCAGCAGCAGCTGGGTGAACTCAGTGTGACCTGAAGGGATGTCTGCGGAGCCAGGGGAGCTGTTACACCCATAGTGCAGTATGTACTGAAGCAGATCAGCGTCACAGTACTTAACACCAACTAGGTCAATCCTTCATGAGCTGTAGTTTACAGTAGTTTCACTCAGAGGTGAGTGAAAGCCTGGATCTGGCAGATAAGAAGCTAAGATTTGATGTGTAAGAGGGAAGACAGGTCCTTCCCCATGGATACTAATCTAGCTTAGACTCTCCGGTATTTGCATCACTGACCACAGTAACTTACTCTAGGTTTCCCTGAATCTTCTGAAGGCTTTTCCTCCTTGCAGCAGCATCCCATGTAAGAAACTCTAGTCTTACTTGTTCATGGTTGAGATGGGCTTGTTGCCATTAGCATCCCTGCCTGTAATGCAAGCACAGTCACCAGCTCTTGCTAACTCAAGAAGGGTATGTGCTGCAAAGGTGCCAAACCATCAGCTCTCTGGCTGTGGATTTTCCTTTAGTCAAATGGCCAGCTTTCAGACAGATTAAAATAAATAAATGCATATACTCATTTGCATTTCTACAATCTCAGCCAGGTCCTGAGCTTCCTATTGCAACTCACCCTCATACTGCTCCTGCTCCAATTTTGTGGGAGGTAAACCTTGCTCTGCTCTTCTCCCAGGAGCTGCTCTACCATGTGTCCTGCTTCTTACTGCCGTTGTATCATCACTTACAAATCATGTTATTGATGCTTATCTTGGCACTGGCTACATCCCTTTTCCTTCCTGCTTTTCAGCCTCACATCCAAAAGTAGGGGAAGGACTTACAGGGCTGCTCTTCATCTCAGGTCTTAACCTCACCTCCCACGCTCCTTGGCCCTTTCCTCTGCTCCTGAAGTAAATGGTGCACAAGAGATAAGAGTCTTTTTCCCTTTTGTCAAGGAAACAAGAAAAAATATTTGCTACAGCTCAGCCTGGGGATGAGTTCTTCTGTTTCACTCCCTCAGTAGCTTCTTTAGTTGATTGACTGGTTTAATCCAAGCTTGGCAGTGGGATAGCTGCAAAGACAATTAACTTCCCACAAAAGCCATCCCTTCCCCATAACCAGGAACAGGAGTGACCACACGTCAAATGTCTGCAAGATTTTTAACTCCCATTTGATATTTACAGCTGATTTTTTTTCCCGGTTGAATGATATAACACCAAGTGTGCTGCCAAAACAACTTGAAGGAGTAAGCTTTTATGGGGGAATGGAGAATTTGAGAGGATCTGTTTTCTCCACATGAAGATACATGTGGAGGAAACAGAAAACCTTCATATAATGGGATTTTAAGCCCTTCAGTGGTGAGACAAATCCTAAGGCACTGAGTTCTTCACTGTTTAGCTGGTGGTATTTCTGGATGGAAAGAGCTTGCACCTTTATTATCGATGATGAGACACATCATCTGAAGTTTTAAAACAAATTTCTCCCTCTCTCTGTCACATTCTTCTGAAATGGTGCATATCCTTGAAGCATTTGTTTCTCTGGGAACATGAGGTGCCGCCAGAAAACTACTTAGATCATTTATTACTCCTGAATATTTAGAAATCGTTAACCTTTACACACTCCACCCAAGGAAACACTGGGAGAGGCTGTAGCTTTTTTTTTAACTCTTTCACTTCTGTTCCTCCTTTATAACCTCTCATTCTGCTGCGTATCTGCTTATGATCAGGCAGTTTTATGTGCGCCTTATGATCTGGGTGCTTGCGCAGAGGTATAAGGATAAGGAAGACTCACTTTTGCTTAGAGGCAGAGAGATCTGTGTTGATGGCTATTGCCACTCTTTAAAGCATTAATGCATCCAGATGTTACTAGAATGGTGCATAGGTCCAGCTAAAATGCAGAACAGATGGGATCTTTGCCCCAGACTCTTTCAGTGTCAAAGGCCAAATCTAGTCCCTGTTCTGCTTTTTCACATGAAATCAGAAGTGGAAATAATGAAACATCTCAAGAGGCTGTTTCCTTCTCTTTCTAATAGACAAAACCTGGAGACAGATTTAAGCCAAATAAACCCCGTATAGAGTTAAACTTTCCCACTGGCTGATGAGCAGTGGAAGACAAAAGAGAAGTGAGTGAGTAGCTCCTTATTTCCTGGACCTAAGTCTGGAGATCATTCCCAGATGCACCCAGTTCCCGGCACCACACAGCTGGATCCCACTTGCCACATGCCCAGTATGAAGTGGCACTGTATGTAGCTCAGCTGTGGGATCCCAGCTGCAGCCTGCAGTGCATTAGAGGTTGATATTTGCTCTTTGGTCCTGCCTTCTTGCCACATAAGGACCAAGCTAAAGGCAACACCCTTTCTCTGTTTCGTCCCCTGCATGAGCTATTATGAAAAGAAGGGCAATATATGCTTAGGAAGGACTTGGTTTTGAGAGGACATTGGTATTAAGAACATTGTTGGCAAAATAAGATCATAATTTCAAATCTTTTTAGGCGTGTGATTACAAACAATCAGGTGAAATCCTTGGGGTGTTGTTTTGTGTTCTGCAAAACTTTTTGTGAATTAAACCTGAAATCTAGAAAACAGTTTCAGCCAAAGACAAAGAGGGCAATTCTGAGAAACTGCAGTCAACGCGATGTGATTTCAAAGTGAGACAGCTCAACTTTTCAGTTTGAAACATTTGTTTTTGTTTTGAGGTTTTCCTGCCTGCAATAAATAAAAAGGGGTGAAAAGTTTAAACACAAAAATGAAGTGTTTTGTTTCAGGTCATACCAAACACTTTGGATGATCCAAAGTGGAATTTTGGGGGTTTATTGTTTTACCAAGAAAATACAGTTTCATTTCCTGTCAACCCAAAACATATTTTATAATTGTAGGCTTACTGTGCTGAATTCAAAAGCTAGTGATGCTGACAGCTCTTTAGGAAAAAGTCTCAGAAATCAGTCTTTTCTGGGAAGTGAGGTGAAGTTTCATGGAACAGTGCATGTGTGTGGGAGAAGGTGATGAGGGAGAGGAGCTGAAGATGAAAACTAGCAATTGATGAAGGTCCAAATAGTGCTGTAATTATGGAATTATGGCTGACGAGGTCTTGAAGCAACCCCGGATAGTTATTGTTTTACAGCAGGAAGGCAGCTATGATGCTGGGCTCCTTCTGCGCCAACTGTGTGCCAACTGAGCGCTGGCCAAGCAGCTGGTACCCTAACTCCTTTAGGAAGGACAGAGCCATGCCTGTGGCTCCACTGCCACCAGCACCTGAGCTGTGAACCCAACCTGCTCTGCACCCAGCAGAGCATGTTTTCTTATTGAGCTGTGGCCCCTGAAAAGCAGGATGGCTGCATTTGGGGTGCAGGCTATGTGATTTGAGGATGCGTGTGGGTATGTGGGAAACAACTGTAAATTGTACTTAGTTGTTTAGCTATAAAGTGAACACTGTCACATTAATACGTATTGAGGCAGAAGTCCTTGTTGCCTGTGGCGTCTGCAAGCGTGGTAAAGTTAAATACAGCTCCATCCATAAGATAAAGTGTCACAATCTCTCCCCACAACTGATAAAGTAAATGTATTGGTGGGCAGCAACTGTACCTGGATCCTCTGGCCAGCTGGAGAAAAATACTATTAAACAAAAGCCTGGCTGTGGGACTGCGCTGCAGCCCAAACATATCTCAGAGCTCAGTTTCAACTGATGAAGTATTTGGGATTATGCATTACCCTGTAGGGCACAGAGAATGGCATACTTCTCAAGTGAATTCAGCCGGCGGCATTGTAATTAAGCTAATTACTTTGTAGCCTTCAGTTAGGGTAACGAGTTGCTGCTACGCTTGGGTGCATTATGCAGCACTGATACATGCCGCGGTATTTCTGGGTGTATGTAACCCATGCTTTACTACTCTTGCTGTACTTCTACACGATGGTCCAACTGTTGGAATATTAACTACTTCCATAGGGTCCTTCTCATTTATTTTACCTCTGACAGAGTATCAGCCAAACCTGGGAAGGAAACGGACAATGCTTGAGCCTTTTCTTCAGTTTCAAGAGTCCCACTGTGTGTTTGTGTGTGTGCTTCTGTGTGTCCCACACAAGATCCTATCCACAGAAGGAGCTGGGATCATTATGCTCCACGGACAGTGTCCTCACCACATCAGCCAAGAGGAACCTTTCCCCCAGTGAGCACAGTGCTGAGCTTGTCTCAACTAGAAGCCAGACTATGGCTATCTCACAAATTACTGTGTTAAATCTTTACGGAGAGAGATGTTGGTAAACAAGTGCTTGCTGTTCCTATGATTCACTACCTTCTTACGCACTTGGAAAGCAAATTTCTCCACCCTCCTACGGCTGTGGGGAACCGCAGACACGGTGGAACCGGTGCCATCCTGCGGGAGGCCAGCATCCCCTCAAAGTGTGTGAGGCTGCGGACAGCGTTTCACACGGCAGCAGAGACCAGGGGAAAAACACAGCATGTGGCTGTTCATCGGGGCAGGGATGGGATCCTTGGAGACGTCTCACAGGGTCCAAAGCATGATAGGGAGCTGTCCTGTGTGAGCACTGTCAAGGATGTGGCAGCAGGCAGGGAAGGCAGCCAAGGGCTACTGGGCAGGCGGGCAGGGCAGTTCTGTGGGCAGGGAAGGGCAAGACAGGCAGGCTGAGCCTCGCCACAGTTCCCTCTGTGAACTCCAGCAAGTGTCTCATGTTCTGGATTTCCTCTGTGGCAAAAGGGAAGTTCTGCTGTGCTTCATTGCAAAGTGGCCATCACGATGCCTCATTCATGGTGGTCCTGCTGTAAACGCCTTTACCATACAAATGGACTCTGGTGTGAGGAGCTGGCTCTTGCAGCTTCAGCGTGCTCATGCTGGAGAGGGAAGCCCCGTGAATATATGCTCCGTCTGTTCAGCTTCACATGGCACCTCCATGCTAAAGTGAGCTGCACATGATACTTGCTGGTTCTTGAAAGCAATATAGTCACACCAGTGTGGCACTGAGCCTGGCTAATTAGCCTTTCTTGGCAGGTCTAATTAGGCTGGGCAGGGAGCCACACTGATAGAGTTATACTTTTGTGGATTCCAGCTCTTGCTTCATTCCAGTCATCACGGGTATCTGCATTGTGTCCACGCCATGGCGCAGATGTACCACCAATGCTTACAGGCTTCCAGGTCCCTGGTGACAAATCCCATGGAGAGGCCAGCTGAGGACTGAGGAGAATAGCTGGAGCTGGAGGGCTGAAAGGCTGCTCCTTTTTCCTAAGACAAACTTCTTTGTGAAGAAAAACAAACAAACAAACAAACAAAAGTAAAAAGTCATGCAGTCTTTTCTCTGCATTTTTTGACCTGCGGGCACGATTTTTGAACCTATCCCACACCCTGGGGTCCCAGATGGGATAGATGCAGTGGCTCCAAGGGGAAAAGCCACAGGAGAGCCCCAGTCAGGGTCTTCTGGTGGATGGAAGTCCTAATAATAAAGTGAGTCAGTGCATTCCCTTTCCATCCCTCACTAGAGACTATGCCCCTTTTTGGACTTGAGGGTTAGATGGGTCTCAGTTTGTTATGAGAGTTAGACTTGGTTTGGCTGTAACCACCATTGTGGCACAGAGCCGAGATGACCCCTCTGTGCTGGTTGTGGTCAGTTTAACCCAAGGAGGGGAAAAAGCAAGGGTGAGAAATAATAGCTGGGTCCCCCTGGCTGTGGTGAGCCCTGACACTGGGGGTGGCCGGAGGCAAACTTGTTAAATCGGTTGGCAGAGAGCTGAGGAGGTGGAGATGAAGCCGCAGCTAGCGGTGGAGGCAGGAATCCAGATGGCCACCCTCCTAGATCAACATTGCAGGCATGAGATTCGAAAGGAGAAGCTGTCACAAAAGTAAACAGAGTAAGAGAGAGGGCCATAATGCTTGGACTGGCCATTGTCCAGGTGTCCACCCTCTTATCACACAATGTGCTGCGGTCAAACACAGGAGCGGGCCCCCCGAGCATCTGCGCCCGAAGCTTCTAATGAGTGTTTGCATGGTGTGCAGAGTGGGAGGCTATGGGAGAGGAGTGGAAAGAAGGCTTTCAAGCACGTGGCAGGCTGCCTGGCCAGCACAGCATGCGGCAGGGGAGGAAAGACATGAAACAAAAGCCTTCCTGCAGGAGCAAAGAGAAAAGACCCACTGCTGACAGAAATGAAACAACACAGCCGGCTGCGGAGGCCAGAGCTCGTGGGGCAGGCGAGGCCAATAGTTGTAAAAGCAGAGTTTTGAAGTAGGAAATGTAACATAACTACAAATTGTCTCTCTTGCCCGCTCTGACCCCTGGCTCCCACTGTTTATAAAGGGACGCGCAGTGGCAAGGCACAAAGTTGGCAGTGGGATGGGCAGGCACTCCAAACTGCACTGGTGTGGGGCACCTACCAAAAGAACTCTGCACCCCACCCCTCCGACCTCCTCTCAAAACACTGAGCTGCCCCAAATAGAAATATTCCCAACACCAGCGTTTGCCCCCGACAGTGGGGAAGCTGGGTTTTTTGAGCTATCTGCCAACAATAACAACAATACCGTGCCATTAATTCCCACAGGGGCCCTACTCACAATGGCAGAACTGGACAGATAATTTACAACTGATGTATCTGTTGTGGAGACAGGACACAGGCATTTTTACCAGCAGGTCATCTAAGCTCTGGAGCAGAGTCAAAACACATGGTCAAAAATACATTTTCCTCCCATTTCCACCCTGGCTGTGCTACAGCTTTTGGCAGGACAGTGGAGGACTGCAAGTTTTTCAGTCACAGCTCTGGAAATTGCTTAATCCTCTTCTTCTGTTTTAGTGGGTCTTTTTACCAAAATATTTGCTGTGAATGGGAAATGAGGGGAGAAAAACACCAAAATTGACTGGAAAGGGTTTCTGCTGCACTGTTTACAAATCTGTCACTTTCTTCAGAGCCACAGAAGTTAGGGATGAAAAAGCCATATTAAGTCATAGAGGGTGAACTTTTCCAAGGCTTTAAAATCAGTTACCACTCTTGACAAATGACCTCCAGAGAAACTCTGTGTGGCAATTTCAGCTACTGTAGCCCACCAATGTCTTTTCCATTCCTTGGCTGGAGGTTACCATCCCCATGGCAGAGCCAGCAGGAGAGAAATTCTGCTTGTGTTTCAGCAACTTCAGTTATGACATCGGGTGATGAACTGCAACTGCTGAAGTGAAGTCAGCCTCCTGCTGTTGACTGCTGTGGGGAGAAGCAAGTGCTGAGAGAGGGGTACGGATCAGAAGTGGGAGCCAAGTAGGCTGGTCTTCTCTGCACCTATCAGAGCTTGCTGAGGCTTTAATTTCCGTGTAAAAAGTGACATGAGGTGCAATGCAGGATCACCAGAGGGCTGGTTCTAGAGTGAAAACACTCAAGACCAGGTCTGCAAAGGAAATTGGGTACATACATAAGTAGGTAGGAATCAAGGAAGATTTATAAAAATGCCTGTCAGGCTAGACACTCAACTGTCATTGAAATGCAGGGATGTAGACACTCAACTGTCATTGAAATGCAGGGAGGTAGACACTGGAAGAGCAAAAAGCAATGCAGCTTGTGTTTTCTACAGTAGGATAATTAAGAAGCTGCTAAGCAGCTTTTTATTATTTTCTTCTTCTTCTTAATTTATCCTTCTTCATTCCCTCTTTCTTGGGATTTCTCTTCCCCTCAAGACCACTTCTTTTCTTTCACAGCACGTTTTGTTTCATCATGGAAGTTTACTTCTCATTAAATAAATGCAAGACATTGTTGACTGAATTTTTCCTTGTATTTCTAACGTCACCTTCTTAGAAGAAAAACAGTGCTACATGGCTGATGAGATTGCTCATCAAATATCATCAGTAATGACTGATACTTGTGGAATCTGTGAGCTGTTTATATGCCATCTCAGACCAGGAATATTCCCTGCTGGTATGGTGTTGGGAAAGGCTATCCTGATGGGATTCAGTCTTTCATCAGAAGTGTGAGTTGGTCAGCTAATATGGGGTGTGTTTCACCCAAACTTGGCAGTCACTGAGGCATTGAGATTAGGGTGGATGTCCTGTTTCACTGGAGTTACGTATCTCTGTACAGGTAACTCCAGCAGATAATTTATGCCACGTATTTTAGACTTCCTTGACAATATGAACCTCCTTCTTCAGAGGAAACAACCCTTTCAGCTCAGTTCCTCTTCTGTATTTAGCTCTTATATAATCAATTGTCACATGAAGAACAAATGCACCTAAAGAAGGTGAATTGCATTATTATTACTGCAGGGAGATTGTATAGTTATTTTCAAACTACGTCAGTGTGAAAACTGAAACTTTCCACTCAGTACCTATGTAGGTAAGTCACCTGTGGCACAGAGATCTTTTACAGCATCCTGTCCCTGTGAAACTTTGGAAGAAGCAAGTCATGGAACTGGCAATCTTGTCCAAGCGTTGGGCACAGGAGAACAGACCCATGGGATCCAGAGATAACTGGACATAGACCTCACAACTAAGTGAGGGATGGTATAATGAGTGCACAGCAGTTGAGTACCCTGTGTTACAAGAGGACAATATTAATCCTAAGGAAGTGTGGCATCTCTTGCTGTAAAGGGCAAGACCCTGACCCAGCACTGTTGTTGCTGACTCACAAACAAGACTTCCCTTTGTCCCTGCTTCAGTTGTTTTGCCTATTGCTTGAGCAATGTGAGAGGCAAGAAGCTACTGGCTTTGCTATGTCCTGAATTGCTTTTGTGCAGTCAAGTTGTTGGTGAGAACCCCTACATGAGGACTCTGGAAGATGGTGCTTGTTCTGATTCAAGATTCTGGTTTAGTAAGCCAGAGAAATTATGTTGGTGGGACAGAGAGCACCAGAGGAAGTGTGGAATAGAAAACTGAGCGGGTATGAATTATTTCATTATGAATTTTCCATGAAATATCAAGGGTAGAGTTGGGGGTGGGAGGGCGTTAATTTACGGCAAAATGTTGTTATTGCAGCCCTTCTTCAACTAGTCATGTTACAGGAAGATAAATACAGCCCAAGCCAAATCTTCCCCTGGGCTAAGCCTGCTAGTTTGGAGATTTATGTGCAACTTACATCCAGTCTGGTAATTCCACTGTGTGACTGGCCGAAGGTCTCCACTTGCAGGGTAGGATGTGTTAAAGGCACAGATATTTGGAACTGAAGCACAGCAGGATGTTGCCTGATGATACCATTGCTAAATTTCAATGGCCAAAAGCAACTTGCTGATCTCTGCGAATGCAATGCTTGCAGCGCTGGGTTCGAGGCTATCTCACAGTTACAGCAAATATGAGGCACTTTTTTGTCAGTGACCAGAAAAGCCAGGCTGTGTTTGTTCGGCAAGAAAATGCTTACACTAGCTAATTTTTTTCCCTTGAAATTCAACTTTCCTAATTCTGTGTGGGAGAGTTTTTTTCCAGGCTTTTTAGAGTAGTATCAGTATTATGGCTAATGAGGCAGTGGAAAGCAAGCTGGTCCCTTCACAGTAGCTAATGACTCCATTCCCCTGAGCCTAATCAAAGATCTGTACATTTAATTGCTGTCAAGTCAGCTCTAGCCACCTGCCATTTCTACCACACCTGAGCTCCTTTCTCCGTGGCCTGTGATTCTAAATGAATCCATCTCTTTTTCTAAGGCAAAGAAAACAAAGCTGCCAAGCAACCCTTAAATGCTGTTTTACCCTTAGAGCAAAGATCAAACAGTCAATGTTGTCACTGAGTAATATGTATGCCAACTGACTGGGGCACAGGTTTTGCAAAAATTCATTAGGTTTATATTGGGGATCAGGGAAGTGAGAAATACACCCTTGTCTGAACATGTCCTGGACTTGAGACAAGTTTCTGTCAGAGGCAAAAGTGATTTTTGTTGGCTCACTACTGAGCAAAGTTGAACTACATTTCGTTTTGGTTTTCTCTGATGGAAAATACCACTCAAGCCATTATTCCAGCCCTGCAGTGGGCTGGTGCAGTATTTTGACCAACCATTGTCCTCAGCATCACGATTCTTAAACATCCTGCCTTCTCCATAGGGAATTGATACAGGAAATGTTGTGGGACCATGTTCACTTGAATGTAAGAGATAACTCCTGTTCATTGTTCCAGAAGAAAAAAAAAAAAGAAAAAAAAAAAAAAAAGAAATTAAAAACCCAGTTGCTGCTAATATACTGTGGAAAGAGAATATCCTTTGGGATCCTGGGTAGATCAGCTTGCCTCTGTCCAGGTGACTCAGAGTCAAGATATTTAATGCCATGTATTTCTTCAAACATATTTCCAGAGACATTTTTAAAGTTGTTAGGAAAGATGAAGTCTATGAAGTCACGCAAAAACATTGTTGTTTTTCAGATAACTGTTCCATTTTTAGCCTGGTTTCCAGCTGAAGTGAGAATTATGGAATCATGCGGCTACCACTGGTTTGGGAAAAGGTTTGGGCATCCCCGCACCCTGGAAAAATTAAAGGTCAGATTGGGTGGGGCCCTGAGCAACCTGATCTAGTTGAAGATGCTCTTGCCTACTGCAAAGGGCTTGGACTAGATGACCTAGGGTCTAAAGAATAAGTCTTATGAAGAGCAGCTGAGGGACCCAGGATTGTTTGGTCTGGAGAAAAGGAGGCTAAGGGGAGATCTTGTCACTCTCTACCTCAGAGAAGGTTGCAGTGAGGTGGTCTCTTCTTCTAAGAAACAGATGATAGGACAAGAAGAAATGGCCTCAAGTTGTGCCAGGGGAGGTTTAGATTGGATATCAGGAAAAAATTCTTCACCAAAAGGGTTGTCGAGCACTGGAAGAGGCTGTCTAGGGCACTGGTTGAGTCACCGCCCCTGGAGGTATTTAAAAGACATGTTTATGTGGAGACATGGTTTAGTTGTGTACTTGGCAATGTTGGGTTAATTGTTGGACTCGATCTTAAGGGTCTTTTCCAGCCTAAATGATTCTATGATTATGCGATGTGATCAGTCTGTCTGACCATTTCTCACTAATCACTTTCTTATTCTTGGCTGATTGAGCCTTAGACAACAAAGGCAGACAAATGTGAGAAAGATTACAATATTGTTTCAAAAATTTAAGTACCCAGGTGGAGGAGCAAAACACCACAATATGAATATCCCAAGTAGAGGAAGGCCGGCAAGTGAATTCTATGTTGTCAGCAAGAGAGGCCATATGGGTGCTGAGGCCACAACTATAGACTTAGAAATCACCATAAACCATGAAACACCTGTCTGTGGAATATGAGGCATCATCAATATCCATTCTTGCAGAACTACTTGATTTCCTTTCTTAACCCATCACAGAAATCAAAGAGACCATTAAGATATATAAGATCTTTGACTGGATACAGTGAGGTTTTTTGCAAGTGGCTTGGTCCAAATGAAAACTGAAGGTTTTGCCATGTTATGACAGTGTGGAAAGTCTTTATAATAGCATTTAATACAATTTACTTTGACTTTAAGAGCTCTCCCTCTGCCAGAAGAGTTTAGTTCGCCATGAAGTCCTGTGAGTTTTGAATTGTGAGTTGACAGACGCATAGAATAATTTAGCAAGAAAACCAAAGAATAAAATGAAGGGTCTGAAAACAGTT
>WYDI02030173.1:40158-186887 GCA_009867235.2 Psittacus erithacus
TGAATTGTGAGTTGACAGACGCATAGAATAATTTAGCAAGAAAACCAAAGAATAAAATGAAGGGTCTGAAAACAGTTGAAGGGTCTGAAAACAGTTAAAGGGTCTGTAGCTTTTTGTATCAGTCTGAAAGCTTACAGCTAAATTCTGATGCCTGTTTTGCTATATGACTAATCACTGTTAGGTAGTCACTGCAGTGTCTACCTTAAAGAAATTTACTTTTTGGCTATTTCTGTGATAATGTGTTTTAAATTCAGAATATCCTACAGTGTCTTCAGTTAAACAAGCTGCCACATGGGAAGGCACCTCTTACGTCTGAGCTGCCTGACAGCAAAGATCACATGCGCATGAAGGGGAACCAGATGCAAAGGTTGAGTGGGGTGCTGCCATGCTAAATTCTGTAATGCCTGGTACCTAGGTCAGCACTGTGAGCCCCTTCCTAAAGAATACAAAACCTTAGGTTTCTATGCTTTCCTGTGATACTGAAACAAACCAGAAAAAGACAGCAACCCTTTCCATCAATGGCCGAAGCATCTTACTAGACATGGGAGAGCCATATTCAAGTCCGTGCCTACTCAAAAAGGTTTCAAAAGATTTGTCATTTTGTGGGAAGAGTATTAGATGTGAGGCTCCGGATTCCCTCTCCCTGCCTCAGTCATCCATTCCCTCACACAGCATGCTCAAAGCAGCCCTGTAGCTTGATAGTTTAAGCCTTTCTTTGAAAAGGGTGAATAAGGGTTCAATTTATTTTTGCTGGGCTCCATTCAGGGTAAGGCTTCTAGCCAGTAAACTAAAGCATTTTAAAAAAGGGATAAAGTGATACGTTTCCTTCAGTGGCATTCTGAGCAGCTGCCACTGAATCTTTCATGGGCTCTAACCTGATCAGCCTGTGAGGAGGATGTCCAGTGTGCCTCGCTAGGTCACCAAACCTGGGTCAGCAGAGGAGCCTCTAGCTTTTAGCTGCCAATTGGGTTTAGGGTGAGAGAGGTGTTGAGCTGCTCCACCAAAAGATTTTCTTTTGCCTGAGCCTTTCTGGGGTTTGCCCCTTCTGCTTATTCAATGGCTCCCAGCAATGCTATCAGAAGTGGAGCTGAAGCATAAAATGGAACACTGCAGTTCCTCCTAATGAGTGCAAGGCCATAGTGTTTGCAATGCTACTGCAATGTAATGATGACAGCATTTATGAGGAGACATTGTTTCATATGCTTCCTTGCAGGAGAGAGGTCTTTGACCTTTCATAGAACTGTCTTGCAAAACTTATAGCCGCATGTCCCAAATCCTTTGTGGAATTCATGGAAGGGCTAGACAGGCATCTTGTGTAATTGGGAACCCTCCAGTCCTTTTCTCCTGGTCTGTTTGTGCAGTGTGTAGGTGTGGAGCTATTCAGGACTTTGAGATGAGTGCGGCCAGTGTTCATAGGAGGAACTTCTCAAATTATAGAAGGTGGACACAGAACTGAGCAGAGACTGTAAGTAGATTCAGGCCCTGCTCTTTTTCCACAACTCACATCAACTAAAGCCATTAATTAATGTTCTAATGTCAGAACACAGCTCCATCCCGGCCTCTTTGAGGAGACCTGAGCACTGGGAAAGGGTTCATTCCATTAGTACCTGGGGTATGGGTGAGGATCTGTTACTTTCTCCAATGTCATATCCAGTAAATGTCCCTAGAGTTTCATTCTTGATTGTTCTTATCTTCATAAAGGGTTCAAAAGTGGGAGCATAGAATATGTAAATATCTTGGGCTAGGCATTTGGACACATTCTCCCCTGCTCAACTAAAGCAGTGTGGTACCACCTGCAGGAGGAGGTAATACAGCTCCAGAGGGTCCTCTGAGACTGAGGAGTATCAGCAGTGGCTTTTGAGGGTGGGAAAGGAGGAAACACCAGTGATAGGATGGACTGTGCCTTGTCCTCACTTGGACCCTTATACACAGCCCTGCAAATGCTTTCCCACTGCAACCTGCAGAGCTGGGGATTTTTGTTGTGAATAATTAGCAGCCCTTTTGAAAATTATGTATACTGTCTCAGTTCTTTGTAAGTAGTTTTGTTATTCCTTTTGCTGTTTTGGCTGTGTTTGTCTCCCACTTGACACCATTGCCAGTGCTGAAGACAAATATGCATTTGTTTTGATTTCCTCCTCAGTGTACGCAAAACTTACAAAGAGAAAGCCTGGAAAGTCTGCAGGATAACCTCCGCTGATAGCTAAACCCATGCTAAATGGCAATGAAAACACAGTATCCTAATCAGGAGGGAGAATGTATTTTCAAATGCAGCTCAAAAATGCTTTCTTGGACAGTAATACAGTACTGTAGCTTTTGTTCAACTCTTGGCCAGGGGTTCAGATTTCTCCCTGGGGTCCAGAAGCTGAAAATCACTTGGCATAATTTCATAAAGACCTCAAAGTATAGCTCTGTTCTTTCTAGCTACAGGAGCATATCCACACAGTCAGCCGTTTCTGAAGTGCCACCTGAAGCACTGCAGGAAATCGATGAAGGAACAACAGGCCAACCAGCTTTTGGATAGCAAAACCAGGGATCTTCAGCATAGAAATAATTGGAACCAAAGCTTTCCTTAATTGGAGTTGAAAAGACTGTATTATCTAGAGAGAGGATCCTTGGAACATAAAAGCGACATTATTAGCTCTTCTACAGTGGCATTCAAATGGTAATTTAACCTTTGTCTGAGAGAAAAGATTAAAGGAAGAACTCAGAGCAGTCTTTTTGTTTTCTTCAGTTACTATCTCATGTACTTGCATTTTTGCCTCTGTCTGCATGGAAGCAGAGCTGTGGAAACTGAAGCCTCCAGGAAGTTCATTCCTCTCCTCCTCCTTTTCCCCTGTAATTTAGACACCTGCCTGCTTTCCTCTTAGGAGACTCCAGGGCTAACAAACGCTGCCACAGATAAGAATGAAGATGAAGCCAAGGGTGGGTGGAAAAGGCAGGGCATGTGGCAGTTTGGGTCTATTTTCTTAGGTTTTCAGCCTCCTGTCAATATTACAAATAGCTGGTTTCGCTCTTGCTCACATGGAAAACTTCCACTGAAATTGCAGTTTCTACAAAATCTTCATTTTCCATGACTTTTCTTTTTCTGTACGTCTCCTTCAGGAAAATTAATCTCTGGGACTTCTCAGGTTTTTTTAGAAATGTTCCATTAAACTGCCTGTGCATTCTGAGAGCTGTAGCTGCTGTAGCTGCTGTAGCTGATATCAAGGGAGCCCTTGCAGACACATTATAAGAAGTACAGTTTGTCTATAAAACTAAATCCAATTGGGAAAATGAACAACAAAAGGCAGCAAAGTACCAAGATTTTGCTGAGGCATTGAGTGCAACTTAAGCTGAATTGACCATAAGTGAAACGCATTGACATATAGAATGAAATATTTGATTTGGAAATGGCCAAACATTTTTTTTAGTTGACAACACTGAAGCATTTTTTGTATAATATTTAAGAAACAATTCTAGAGGAACTTGAGATATCTCCAATAATGCTAATGCATTAACTTCCATTCTGAATTTCTCTTTATTCTGTAATTTGTTTCTCTTTCACTTGTATAAGAGCACATAACACACACATTTGAAATCCACGATCTCCAAGGCTCCACAGAAGCTGCACACAGAGTGTGTCTTACTGGCTGTGGAGAGATACTCCCCATCTTCAGCTCAGGTTTGCATTACCGGCACCAAAGGACACTGAGCCTGGAGTAACACTGAAACATTTTTTGTTTCAACTTTTTGTACAATTGGTGTAACCAGGACAGTACAAGGGTATAAATGAGTGAAGAATTAACTGTGGCGTCCCTTGGTACAGAACTGTTAGAATGTGAGAAGTGGACAATCTTTATGTATATGCATCCTTCCTAAGAACATCAATAACCTTTCCTGACAAGAAGGAAATGTTTCATCTCTGAACTGATTCAAAAGCCATTTACTACAATTTTTATTCTGGCAATAAATCTCTTCAATGTCTTGATCAATACACTTCCTTCTCAAAAGAATGGTCTTGTTTCATTATTATTTGTTATTATTATTGCTGTTACCTTGAGGAGAGGAGTTTAAATATGTATCCACACTGAAAAGATGATTTCTCAGTGTTAGCTGAGTCCCAGCTATGGTCTACAAAACAACGTAGATTCAGCTGGAAGCACCTCTCACAGGCTTGGTTTGTAGCAGCAGACCCAGGGGAGCCTGCAAATTTCTATCTCCACATATTCTCTCTGACTATGTCCTGCCATCCGGTCAGAGCTGGGCTCAGGTGAGCACACCAGTACCTCTGCCTCCATCATGCCTGGCGCCCCTGGTACTCCTGCAATAGCATCAAGCACAAGTTAGGTAAAGCCACTGAGAGCTATGGAGGCTCCACTAGCCATTACACGTAACCAACTTTTCTATTTACTTCCCATATCTCAGAAATCTTGAAAACCTGATGGACACAAATAAAACCAGCAGTGGGATTTAAGGCTGAATATAATGAATGTTCTTAACAGTTGTTTACAACACTGGAAGGTCACCTATCAACACCATCATTTTTACTTTTCTTAGCCCACCTACTCCCAGATTTATCTGACACAGCTAATACAAGGATGTGTTTTTGCGCACATGTGCCCAAAGGAAACCTCAGGTAGAAGGGAGCTGTTTCAATTTCTACCAAGTGCAAAGCCTGCTTAGTCTTTGATTAGCCATCATTCATAGAACTTTCTGATTCAATGATTTTTTGGCATTAAAAAAACAATCTAAGTGTGGAAAGAGTATGTAAACACATTGGTGAACTGATGAGGCATAAAATCTGTAGAAATGACAAAAGAATTCAAAGGAGAAATTTACAGGTATAAATTTGGTGTGACACATGAGTGATACAGAATTACTCAGCATGCTGGTTGCCCATTAAATACAGTAACTTACATTGACCTGTTTTGAATGGGCTCTGCTGTTAACTGAAGTGAAGCCTTTGCTATGTTAACTGCTGATGAATAGCAAAAGAATAATGAGCCCAGGCTTACAACCAGGCTATTATAACCCTTTCATACATGAGTTACACTTGGCCATTTACAAACCTTGAATATGGCTATCAGTCTGTACCACTGTCGTATTACCTGGTTAAAGAGAATTAATAAGAGTTTCACCAATTCAGTGACAGTACTTTGCTGAGAAATTTTTATTTCAGATGTCCCTGTTTTTCAGAGAGCACAGTTCCCCTGGATCATCTAAGAAATCTGGAATCTAAAGATGCATATATCCACAGGACCTGGGGAGATGCATTTGTGGATCCTGAAGGAACTGGCAGATGAAATGACCATGTCATGAAATGACTATTTGAGAAGCCATGGCAGTCCAGTGAAGTTGCATCTGAAAAGGGGAAACATAACCCCTTATTTTCAAAAAGGGATAAAAGGAAGACCTGGGGAACTACAGGCCAGTCAGTCTCAACTCTGTGCCCTGCAAGATCATAGAACAGATAAGTCCAGAAACTGTGTTAAGGCATATGGAAAATAAGTGCCTTATTTTCAGTGGCTATAGCTTCACTAAGAACAAATTGTGATTGACAAATTTGGCGGCCTTCTACAATGGGGTTGCAGCATTGCTGGGTAAAGGGAAGAGCAACTGATGTCATCTACCTGGACTTCTGCAATGCATTTGACACTGTCTCATATGACACCTTTGTCTCTAAACTGGAGAAACACAGATCTGATGGATGGATGGATCACTTGGTGGATAAGGAGTTGGCTGGATGGTTGCACTTGAGTTGAGGTAAATGGCTCACTGTCTAACTGGAGATCAGTGAAGAGTGGTGTTTCTCAGGGGTCAGTATTGGGACCAATCCTGTTCAACATCATTGTCAGTGACATGGACAGTGGGATTTAGTGCACCCTCCGCAAGTTTGACACTGACATCAAGCTGTGTGGTTTGGTTGATAAGCTGGAGGGAAGGAATGCCATCCAGAGGGATCTTGACACACTTGTGATGTGGGCCAATGCAAACCTCATGAAGTTCAACAAGGCCAAGTGCAAGGTCCTACACCTGGGTCAGGGCAATCCCAAGCACAAATACAGGCTGGTCTGAGACTGGCTTGAGAGCAGCCCTGAGGGGAAGGACAAGGGGATGCTGGTTGATGAGGAGCTCAGGCCAGAAAGCCAAAGGTATCCTGGGCTGCATCAAAAGAAGCATGACCAGCAGGTAGACGGAAGTGATCCTTTCCCTCTACTCCACTCTTATGAGACTCCACCTGGAGTACTGAGTTCAGCTCTGGGACCCCCAACATAAGAAAAACATGGACCTGTTGGAGCAGGTCCAAAGGAGCTGGAAGATGATCAGAGGACTGGAGCACAGGCTGAGAGCTGGGCTTGTTCAGCCTGGAGAAAGGAAGATTCTGGGGGGATCTTAGAGCAGCTTTCCAGTACCTAAAGGGGGCTTACAAGAAAGCTGGAAATGGACATGTAGTGATAGGATGAGGGGCAGTGACTTTAAACTGAAAGAGAGTAGATTTAGATTAGAAATCAAGATGTTCTTTAGTGAGAGTGGTGAGGCACTGAACAGGTTGCCCAGGGAAGCTGTAGCTGCCACATTCCTGGAAGTGTCCAAGGCCAGGTTAAATAGACAATTTGAGCAATCTGGACTAATGGGAGGTGTCCCTACCCATGGCATGGGGGCTGGAACTGGATCTTTAAGGTCTCTTCCAATCCAAAGCATTCTATGATTATATGAAACATACAGGTGACAGAACCAGCCAATATCTCTCTGAACCATGTTTCTGCTGTCTGAGAGGCTTGGCTTTAAGGTTTGTGGTTAAAGCCACTAAAGGATTTAGATGCTGCATGTAAAATATGACTCTCAAATGCCCAGATGTGCTGCCACTGAACCCTGGTGGCACCTGTCACCTCCAGAGACCTCTGTACTCAACGGTAAACTTCCCCAGATGCAGCAGGATCTGTTTCTGCAAGCAGGATCACTTCAAACTTTCAAGATCACCTTGTTCAGAAAGAGGAGCAAGAGGCCTTGGGGAAGGGACACAGAGAAAAGACATGAAGTGGAGCTGCAGGAGATGGGGCAGGCTTCCATGTCTGAGTCTGAGGTTGTATAGAGCAAAAGTAGCAGCCTCCTGAAGTGAAGTCTAATAATATGGTCAAAAGGAAAAGAACAGCAACAAAGAAGGGGGGCTTTGAAGCAGGCTGTAACAGGCAGTTTGGATTTTGTCTCTGATTTTAGACATTATTTAATCAGATGGGATCAACATATCTCCAGCACAGCTCTGCTTGCATATACTCAGAAAGGTCGCTGTCTTGACTGCAGCGGTATCACTTCAGAATCCACCTTGCTCATCCTCTCCAGTCCTGTGTTGTCTGACCTCCAGCCAGCTTGGCAATGGGATCAGCAAGATTTACTCCAGTGATGTGGACTCGGCACACTGGGTGGTAATAGCAAGTTGGTGAGTGCTGACTCTTCTCTCACAGTCAGTCCCAAAGCAGACAGGGCTGGCCAGGAGGGAATGGGTTTAGTTCCCTCCACTGCCTGGGAAGATAGAGATTTAGCTGTGCTCTAAATATTGAGCTAATGAACAGGAGAATGATGTGGGTGCAAACGCTACCTTCTTTGTCAGATGCTTTTTGGGAGAGATTTTAAAGGGCTTAAACGACCAACTCTAAGAAAAAGATTTAGAGCTGTGGTTCCAAGTAGAGGAAATACCCTATTTCAGACAAGAATAATGCACTGAAGTTCTTGACAGAGATTTGATTTAAGACCCAGCTTTCTATGTCACATATCCTATTAGTGAGATAAGATGGTTCCCCATGCAAGTTGCTGGCAATTGACCTTTTTCTCCATTCACTTCACAGGCACCCTTAGCATTGAACTCATGTCATAGAACTGATGTACAGCAACAGAACAGCTGTCTTAAAGCAAGTCTTTCTGTTATTTTTTTACTAATGATCAGGCTTTTGGAGACCAGTCTGTGGTTCCTGGTATGCATCCATCCTTTTGTCCGCAAGATACACCAGAAAGATGAAGTAAAGCGCCTTCTAAATTCCTACTGTACCTGAGATAAAAGTGGCATTTATTATTCAGTAGAAATGCCAGTGTTCACACATATATGACTCACATACATGTCTGTAGATAACCAAGATAAAACCAGAGGAGACCTGAACCAAGGCGAGAAAGCAGGCAAGGAAGAGCAGGAAACCAAGGAAAACTGTGGCAGAGAAGCCCTGAAATTAACTTCCCAGTTACCTGCACATATTTGTAACCCATGCTGGTGAGGAATCGCAGGGGTTTTAGAGATAACCACAACTTATGCATGTGAAGCGTAGTGTCTGCTGCATGCACTGCACAGGTCTGACATCTGGCCAGTCTCAGTATAAGCCAAGGAATATAGGAGAAAATGCAGGGTTAGGTGTCACAGAATTTCAGAGCACAATGTCAGATCAAATGGAGTGAGGTGCTCCAGCTGCAAGCAGAGGGAGGCCACTTTTAGAGTCAGGAAGGGGTAGATATTTCTGAATGCCAGAGTATCTAGATGGTCAGACAGAGTTTTTCTATATTGCCCAGCAATATTCAGGCACCTCAAAAGCACCTTTATACCTTTGTGGTTCTTGCCGCAATTAATCCCTGGAGTAAGTGCCCTAGATGAATGGAATTGCAGCGGGGCTGCCCTGACAGCCCAGCAGCACTCCACCCAGCCCTGAATGCTTAGCCTGTTACTCATGCTGTGCCCTGGGACTCTGGAGGCTTGCAGCCTGCTAACTCTGCTGCCACTTCTTTCTTTTCACACATCTTTTGGGTGGTTTTTGAGCTCCAACCATAATACAGACCTCTGCTCACCCTGCTCCCTCATTTGTCTTCTGCCTTTCTCACCTTGTTTGCTTGGCCCATGTGTTATTTTCTGTGAGCATGAGCAGGAGTAGCTGCAGCTCCATGCTTAGCCTGGCAGCTTCTGCTCTGCGCATAAGTGCCCTTGGTGCAATTGCATTCAAGTTATTTGCCTGCTTTCCTCCAAAATAACAAAATCTTTGTGCTCAGACCTGAAGAATTGTGATCATCCTTCTGCCTTTGGCTATACATCCTCCGATCCTCTGTAATCATCATATCAAATGCCATGCATTTTGCAGGAAGCCTGCATAGCCTTGAAGTTCCAAATCCTCCTCCTACTAAAGACCTCTATTAATTAGGAGTAATCCCTGTTAATTATGAGGAAATACATACGATGGCTCCCAGCTCTGCATGTCTGCACAGAATATTTCACTAAGTATATAACCTTTGGCACCACAGATCTGGTCTTGGGAAAATTAGATATCAGAATGTATTTGTTTAAGCCTTGAGTCACCAGAATGTTCACCAAGATAAAAGTCACTTTTCAAGGTCATCTCAGACCTCATGACCTTTAGGCCCACTCCAGAATTTTGAAGACTTCCTGGTTAAATAAGGTTTATCACTGTTTGAAAGAATTTGGCCTCTGGCAAGTGAGTGTGAGAAGTCATCTGTATTTGCATGTTTTCAGTACACAAGCTTGGCTGCTGCCTGCAATTTTGAAGTTGCCCACTGTATTTATAGCCTGAACAAAGCTGTGAAAGGCATGGAGGGACTCACTAGCACAATCAGAAAGCCAGCAAGTGGTGTTAATGAAAAACCAGAGGGACAGATTCAGCCACTCTTTATGTGACAGCCATTGGGAATCACTTTGTTGAAGACAATGAAGCTGCCGTGGGTCTAGCTCTGAAAATGAAGGTTGGAGACTCTGGAGAGAGGAGCAGGCTGTGCCACATGTACACCCCTGCTGACACAGCTATACAGCGTAGTAAGTGAAGCTGATACTGGAGGCAAGTCCTGCTCATTTATGCTTCTGGCACCTCCTGTTGTCATTGGTGCACTCGGTGGCAGACCAATCTTCACGTGTAAACCTAGTGAAGACTGAAGTTGCAAGAGGTCAGATTCTGCTTTCAGTAATATCTGTACAACACCTCAGGGTAAGCGGGGCAGATTTTGATCATGATTGCATAATTATCCCACTGAAATCACACTGCTACCTCCAGAGGTGTGAAAGCCCAGGTTCACAGTGGTGTGACTGAAGTCAGCTTCTGACGCATGAGAGTTTCTTTGACTCATCTGAGGCAACGCTGATTCTTCAGATTCACATTAGTGCACTTTCACATCAAAATTAATTGAAACAGGCTTAAACTGACAGAATCCTACCTGTGGAGTGACTACATGTAGTAAAGGTAAGGGATAGCTCAGTTCTGTAGCTGACTTTTCTCCTTTATTCCCCCCTAGGTTTGTGGTATCTATGTCCCCTGGGTTACCTCCTACTTGCACAACTACCAGGAGAGTAGGAAGACATTCTGATGCTTCCAAACCTGGCTGGATCCTCTCTGTGATGTAATGCACAGGTGTGACCAGCATAACGTAGAGATCTGCCTGGTCTCTCTGTGTCTGTAAAGGGAGGCGTGGCATGAGTTGCTCCACAGTGTAAGTCCTGATGGGCTCCTCAACACAAGCTGCTTCCCAGAAGTGGATTGCCACAGGGCCAAAAGCCCTCTGCTCCTACCTTTTCATGCCAGCATTTTCACAGAATCATAGAATAGTTTGGGTTGGAAGGGACCTTAAAGATCATCTACTTCCAACCCCAAATGTGCTTCCAGAAGGCACTGGAGACACGGAAACATTAGAATAGGATAGTGCCTGTTTCCCCCAGCCCCTGCTGTCCCTTAGCTCACTAAGGAGCCCTACTATGTGTGAGTGGCTGGCAGCCTGCAACAGCCTTTACCAAGTGCAAAGCAGTACCAGGGAGATGGCAATGGGCCATGCTGAGCCTGAGCTCGGTGCAGCTGAGAACTGCCAAGTTCAGCTGTGGGGACAATCTGCATTTGCTAAGTTTGTGTGGGGAGAGCATGCACTGAAAATGTGTACTTACTGGATTGGGGTTTAATTTGAAGGAAGCAAAAGGATTTCGATGGAGGGTGCTGTATATATTGCAGAGCAAGGCTGCCCTTTTTTTTTTTTTTTTTCTCCCTTTTTTTGAGGGAGCCCTTTGTTAAAATGTTGGCAGCCCGTCCTGCCGGGAAGACAGAACTGCTCTGTGCCGAAGCCGGGGTTGGCTCATCTTCCCCGCGCGCGGGGTGTGCAAAGGCGGTGGGGAAGGCTGCCATCTCATGGTGAACCTTGCACGGCTCCAGAAAGCCGAGCTAACCTACCTTGCCGCCTGTTTCCACTCCGGGTTGCTCCTGAGCATAGTTATGTGTTATGTGTGCAGCTCCAGAAGAAGCCAAGGAGTTTTACCATGGGTTTTGTGCTTCAACTTGGAGAACAGCTGTCCCAGAGCCTAGGGTTTTGGGGTTTCTTGCCTTGTCAACACTTTATGTGGGAGCAAAATGGTAGTTAGGAAAAACCATGGGGTAAGGCGCTCACTCATCCAAGGAAAGACCGATTGTCACAGACGGTTTTAGTGGCAACTTGAGGCTGATACGCTATTGCCTGTGACAGTAGCTTTGCTGAGTCATAGCCCCGAATGGAAACTCCCCTGGAACCGCTTGTGGGTTCGCAACTCATAATTTTGGGATTCTTTGGTATTCATCACTAACCCCCTGCCGTGGCTCACACATCCTACGCTCTTGCGCTCACCATCTACCCTCCGCTTCCCGAAATGTACCGGCGCTTGCCTGGCACAGGCTGGAGGCTCCCTCTCCACTCTGTGGGATGTGGCAGCCCTGTGGCAGACTTTATGGTGCTTCCAGAAGTCTCCAAAAAACTCTGGACAGGAATCTGTGACGGAGAGGTGCAGCTTTGGCCAGTGAGACCCACTAGACAGAATGCAAGCATCCTTGCTGAATGGAGGGAGCGCAGTGCAGCAGTGTGGGAATAGGCAGGGACCCAGTGTCTATGCTGACAGCAAAGAGGATGGAATAGAAAAGAGTATGTCTAAGGATAATGATAAAGGTTGCTTGTTCAGAGAAATTGTTAGAAATTTTATCACTGTATGTGCTTTGGATGCATCTGTGGTGAGGAAAGGGAGAGACTGTCTTTTAAAATGCTGTGCAAGTCACAACCAGCATTAACAGCTGTCTAAAATATGTCCTGAATATGCACTCCCTGCACATGTGCATGAATGTGCACTCTCAGAAGTCAATGGGTTCTATCCATCAGCCTGTCTCCCATAACAGCACTCCTGAGCCTCACATCCAGGGATTTCTGTAACATAGCATGCTTGAAGGAAGAGGATAAAGTCATTCAAATGTAGGCTCTGGCTGGAGAAAATATCTATATTTAATATTTTTTTTCCATAGGATATATATTATTTTATTTTTAAAAGCTGTTTCTTGGAGTGTTGGAACCCAGGAACAGTGCTGTACAGAAGTACGGGAGGTGAATCAGACCTCTTTCAGCTGAGGGATCCAGGCTGCTCTGTCTTACACATTTCACCTGTGGGGCTTTTGTATGGATTAGAAACAAGAGAGAGAAGAAGCTAATTTGCACTTGTTGAAATATGGTAACATTTTACAAGGAATAAGTGTTCAATCCAAAATCTTCATAACTTTAATTTGAGTCAGCATGTGGAGTTAAGATGTCAGAAGAAGCCCCAGTAATGGAAATAGAAGTGTTATACTTTATATCAGGATTTTCCTGGTTTCTTTTGTGTTTCTGGATGGATATAGAAAGCCAGGCCTCTCCAGGTGTCTTTCCATGTTCTATCTTAATCATATGTTTCTGTCATGCCTCACAGCGCTGCCTCCCCAAACCCTTCCCCTCAGCTCCAATTTTACTGCTTCTCAGCTCTGTGCATTTGTTTATAATGACCCAAATCACTTCATTTCCTTCCGAAAAGGAAAAAAATAAGCAACACCCATCCATTTTTAGACAGTAGCCACATGCACAGTTGAATTTGCACACTGGAGAGGCAGCTGGGGAGGACGCAGCAGCCAGCAGCTGGGAGTGGGCAGGTGAAGGAAGCTCTTAGGTTTGTCATGGAAAGTTAAAATGTGCAATTACAGGGCAAAGAGCAGAGCAGCACACACTGCCAGGATTGTCACACAGCTGGGCTGGAGTAGCGTTGTTGCACAGTACATCAACCTCAGTGGTTTAATCCAGTTTAAAATGTTCCTGTGCTCCTGTGTCGCACCAGCCCTACTGCTCACCACCACCTCAGCTGCGCCAGAACACCCATGGGCAGTAAGATGTGTCAGTAGAAGGATGGGGCTAAAAAGTTAATCAGTCCACAAAGAGTTGACAGGCAGATAAATAGATAGGTAGGTAGATGAATGTGTACAGAAGTAGGTTATTTTTGCTCTGAGTTCAAACGATTTCACTGGGTCACTTCAGAGCACAGTCCCATGTTCAGTATTTCTGGGAGGCAAGGGTACAGGAAGCACAAGGAATTACATCCTGAGGAGCAAAAATGACAATTATTAGAGAAAGTTATGATGTGACTTTTGCATGCTTCAGATCTCCATGAAGCGCAGGCAAGATTTTGCTAGGCCTAGAAGCACCCTGAGGATGTTACTAGTGGGGCTGGTGGCAGATGGCTGGACAAAATGAGATGTGACCAGCACAGCACTTAAACTTACACAGTCCCAGAGGATGTACTGAGCACTGAGTATATACAAACTCAAGCTGGAACTCATAACGTCTGGTCTCCATCATATGAAAATTGACAAGAACTCCTTTAGAACTACCAGGCAGCCAGGAAAGGTGGGAGAGGTGGCATTCAGGATTCAGTTATGGTAATGGTCTTCCCTCACTTTTTGCTGGGGAATAGCTTGGGGCTGAGCTCTGCAGGATGATAGAGGGGACACAATCAGCCCTGCTATCCCTGCTGTGCTGTAAGGATTCCTCAGAGATATTTGTGTAGTGCACATATTACAACATAGTGTTGTTGCAGACAGGAAAAAAGCTCAAGTGCAACCACTCAGGGTGAAGAAGAGGATATTTTTCTCCATGGGGACTCCTACTCTTACACTGCAGTTGAACTTCTTCAGTATGAAGATGAATACCCCCTGCACATACAATATACAAATCTAGCATAATAGGACCATACTGTGCACTAGTTTTCTATTAAAAGCTTGTTTACAAGAAAAGAACAGGGAAAAGCAAGAGTGATTAACTAAAAAGAACTTTTCCCAATGGAAACTCTACTTTGCTTCGTGTTATCAGAAGTAATTATTCCCCATGCACACTCACAGATGCTGCTCTCCATTTGAGTTGTAAGTCCTTCAGATGTCTGAAAAGGCAGATGTCTGGCTCAGCCCTCAGCTTAGAATAAAACACATGTTGGCAGAGGCCCTTGTTGATCTACCAGGCTGCAGGGACTTACATGAGGTGCTGAGGACAGGATCTGTCTCTGTCAACTGTAGTGGACATGGCTTGACAAGCTCCATGGAGCTACCAATTGTCCCTCTATGGGCTGCTGCAGGAGCTAGTGGGGGCTTGATTAGCTTTTTCAGTATTTGAGGGACTAAATGAATGCAAAAGCTGGATCTGGGAGGGGGATAGGAGAGTTGGACTGGGTGATGGTGAGACAAGGAGGAAGAGGAATAGGACTGTGCAGTTGGGAGCCAGGGAGCTGACGGATTGGCTTGGCCGTCGCAACAACCCTCACCCGTGTGCGCCACATGAAGTGCCTGGGTTAAGTGAGCTACATGTGGGTTGCCAAGGCCACTTCAAACATCCTCTTTTTTAAAATAATCTGCAAGGTACATGAAGGACATCTAGTTCTTCCAGTGCTTCTGGAGAGCATGTGGGAAGTCTGCATTCATCATGGGCTAGGAGAGCTGGAAAAATTGGGATAGACTGGCTTGAGCTGGTGTTGAATGAGAAGAGGCAAACCCAGAAACATGCGCACTTGAATAGGTGCGGGAGAGGAATGAAATGTTGTTTCTTCTCTGTTCTCACATAAAGGCAACGTCAAAGTCAAGGGCATGGAAAAGAAACTGCAAATGGGGAGCCAGCTCTTGCAGACCTGAGCTAGCAGGATACTTCCAGCACACTCCTGTGCCTCCTGCAGGAACCAGATCAGAGCTGAAGCAGGTAAAGAAACACTCCAAGTTCCTAGATCACTTAAAGAATCTTTTGGCGGCCCAAGCAAAGACAGCAATTTCAGACCAACCTCAAAAAGCATTACCCTGATGCTAGCACCAGCTGGGCTCCCGAATATTTGATTTTTTTTTTTCTGTAGAACATGAGACTGATCTGTGGAACTCCTGGGGTTCCAGTTGTACCCAGGCATGCTTGAACTGGCCTTTCTCACTCCAACATGCAGGTTTCAGAGGTCCTCTTGGGCCTGCCCGCCCTGGAGCTGCTGGAGGGCTGCCAGTTTGCAGGTCTTTTAATGAGTGGTGTAGTGTCTGGCAAGTAACTTGTCTTCAAGCGAGTGTGACTAATCATGAATCTTTCCAATAATGCTGACAGTCCAGTCTCTCTTCTCTCACTCTGCCCAAGCCCACTGAAATAGGAGTAAATTAGCCTTATTCTGGCAAAGGCAGGAAATGATAAAGAGCCCCTAAAAGGTTTCCAGTGCACCGTGCCTAGGTTTTGCAGTGAATGCAATTATCAGAGTTGTTGTGTGTGTGTTTTGAGAGCAGCTAAATAGCTCCAAAGGTCCGAAAGATTGCACTCTGCCACCATCCCCTGGACCATTTACCTGAATGTGTAATTTCTGTATTTCACTGGCACAGTGTGCTCCTGCAAAGGCAATAACCCAAAGTCTATTAGAGTTCACAGCTCCATGTTAATGGTTTCTGTTTGTTTTATTGGACATATCCTTACTGTCTGTCTGAGTGGCAGAGCCAGAACATGGCACTTTAGTTACTGGTCTGCGCTAAACTTGACCTGATTGATTTGATTGTGAGGTCTTTGTCTCATTCTGTAATGAGTTCCCTTAGATGGCTAAGTTGGCAATTGGGTGTCATATTAACTGCAGAAGTGTATTGTATTATTTGTTCTCTGAGAAGAATGGTGCAGGTATTGTTCCCCCAGATGAAATCCACTGGAATGTAAGCATGTAAGGAACAGAAAGCAGAGGGCTTGGGAAATTGAACCTGAGTAGGGGAAGAATGGGAAAGCATCAGTAAGTTACAAGTAAGAATCTATTGCTGAGAAAGGAAATTTTGTTGTGAAGGCATGGTTCTTAACATTGTTTTAATATTATTGAATGGGATTTGGAGACTAAATGGTGTCACAGCTCTGAGTCATGCTGCTTGGTGTGGCAGGGTGGATCATATGCCTGAATGTTGGAGATCTTATCTAGCTCTTTTAATTATATCTGTGCGTATTATCTTCCCAGCAACACACATAATTCCCAGCAAAAGAAAACTGATAGTTCTTGCTGATATATTGTGACCACTGATCGTCAATGCATTTTCCTTTCTGGTTTTCTCTTTTGTATCTATTTTTGTGTACCTCTGCTTGATACTCCAACCTCCATCCCGCTACACTTGCAGAGGTTTGGAGTAGTTCTTGATGGAGTATGGGGTTGCTCCTCCTTTCTATTTCCTCTGTTTATTTCTAGACCAGAACATTTTGTTAGTTCTTCAGGGACTCAGCCAGAACGATGAATGGTGAAGTGACATTGTGTTGTACAAATCCTACCAACTGTAACCAGTTTAGTGGGTTTCTGCCTAACTGGAACAGTCACTGTTTTGAAAGGAGATGAGAGGACAAAGGTAAAGCTGCCTAAGGAAGGGATGGATGCTATTCTTTTTGAAGTTCACTGCTAATTCCATCACTAGGATAAAAGTTGTATGTATGAGAGTTTGCTGGAAGGAAGAGATAGTAAATGCTAGAATTCAAGCGGGGAAAAAAAAGACTACTGTGTATCCAATACAGAGCTGGCTTAATGAAGGTGAAACACTGCCAAAAGTATTATATTTACTACAGGCCACAGAAGAAGGCAGCTTTGCTCTAATAACAAGAAATAAAAGGAACAGAAATTTTATGAGAATCAAAAAATCTGTGTCTTCAGGAAATTCCTGTCCCTTTTCACTGCTTGCCTGAGCTGTTCTTTGAAGTTTGATTACTGCCTCTTCAAGATAGAAGAGATTTACCTGCTGTAGATGGTAAATCTCTGCTCAACACATAAATATGGTAGTTTTTCCCTAACTTCTGTTTGTCAAGATGTGTTTGAAGCATTTTTGAGATCTTTATTGCTCAGTCTTGTAAGCAATCACCTGTACTACTACAGCAATAAAAAAAAAATCCCATTTTGCCTAATTTGTATTTTTCCTACATTCACCAAAATTCTATCTTGCAGCATCAAGACCTCAAACTCAATACAATGTGTTTGATTAACTGTTTATCTGCCTATTTTTGCTGTAACACACAAAAGGTGTCCAGATTTCTACTTTTCCTGTTCTCTATGCTGTGGCAGTTTGGTGTAGTTAAGTGCATATGAAATTAAAGCAATTTCTGCCTCCCTTGGTATGACACAAATCCATCTGTCTTCAAGGAGTACGCTCCCAGACATGCCTGCATTCTCTGCTTCTCATGACATTTGGAAACCAATGGCCCATAAGTCTCAGATCCTATGAGGAGACTCAGGATTTTATATTCCTCTGGCACTGGAGTGGGGCAGAGGAGAAGAGAGAGCAGTAATGAGTTTGGAATTTAACGTTTTACCAGTAAGTCCTGACATTGCAGAAACATCGCTAAAAAAGGATTTTCTGTTGTGCTTCCATTCATCTTTACCAAATTGTGCTGCAGGGAAGACTCCTCCCAAGCCTAATAAATGCGAAGTTAATTCGAGGTCAGCACAGGAGCTCAGATAGTCCTACAATAGAGACCTCAGCAACTGTTTCTGCATTTTCAAGCAACCAGGAAAAGTCATCATGCTGATGGTAACTGAGCTGGTGCTTACTGTTCTGGCAAAACAGCCCTAAAACAAGTTCAAGAACTAAAATATTAGCCTTTCCCATCGCCTGTCATTGCCCTGGGCATCAGTTTGTGCTTGTTCATGTTTTGCTTACTTGAAATAGCTGTCTCTGTTCTTGCATCTGACTTTCCTGAATGCTTTTTTTTCATTTTTACCCCTTTAAACTTTACTTCTTTATCACTCTTTCTTCAGTGATGTGTTTTACTGTCCATTCAGAATACAGTAGAAACAATATCTGTGGAGAGACTGGTCCTTTTATTGTAAGGCCTTGAAAGCGGAGCTGGTAAGGTGAATTCTTCTCCTGTTGAGTTCAATGTGTTTACAGTGATGTTCGTGCCTGGAAAAGGAGAGTTGTCCTGGAAGGAATCTTTTTTTCCCATCTTCTATTTCCAAAGCTTATTATGGAAAAACCGGGGTGAGAAATGAACAGGAAATTTTACCTGAGGTTTCTTTTTTCTCTCAAATTGGAAAACACAGGAAGTGAATGAGTGGAAGAGATTATTTATGGAGCAGTTTCTCAGTAGCTGAATACAGGTGTTCTGAAGATATATTCAGATATACTAGCATTTATAAGAACTCAGAAGAAAAAATATATAGCCTGGTATGTATGTCTTTTTCTGCTTTGCTTGCCTCTCACAGACGTGATTCTTCCAACGGCCAGAAGATATATCAATGAATATTGGCCCAGTAGTGTAAAATACAGTTCCCAAATGGCATGGCACATATATCATTAACTATGTGAAAGCTACATCAAAGTTGTAGATAAATTACTGAAGTAGCCAGACATTTTCTTTATGTTCATGTATGCAGCCCTGCTGCCTCTGTGTGTCTTACCTGAGCAAACTACCTCCAGGAACTCCACATGGAGTTACTTTGAAGTTTGCCCAGAAGTGTGGCTGCAAGCACATTTATGTTGCCTTTTTTCCTTTTTTCTTAATGTCTTCTAGTTAGGTTAGACTTCGGTTTTGGTAGACAGAAAGAGAGTATAATCCAGTCTGTGTTTGTTTTCAGAACAGCAGCGTGAAAAACACCGAGAAACAAGTGGGCCTGGACAAAAAAAATCAAAATTACAGACATGAAAGAGCACTTAGACCTGAACCAGATAAAAATGTTCTGTACCCTACTATCTCTGTAAACCTTAATATTCAAATACCTGATTCACTGCTAAAAGGAATTCCCAATGAGCCCCAAAATGTGGGAAAACAAGAGATTGCATGCACAAAGATGTTCCAGTCACATGAGCATGCTGCTCAGTGTTCACTCTTGAGGTTTGGAATATCACAAGGAATCTTACAAAAATGACAGCTTCATTTTCATGCTGTATGTAGTATACACTGCACCTTATGTAAATTGCTGTGAGGGGGCAAAGTACTTTTCTTGGATCCACAAGGCGCCACTGAGCTTTGATATCTGTTCTTTGATACTGTCAACCATGAGAGATCTTCATGTGTAAGAAAGGCAAAACATCGATGCTAAGTGCTGGCATGTAGTGATCTGGTAGGACAGTCTTTCCCAGAAAGCATTTAAATGTGCAGAATTTTAACTGTTTCTTTGGGTTCTGCTGAGACAGCTGCAAGTTATAGAGCACTGCAAATAGGGAAGACACATGGGGCAGGAGGTTTTCAATCTAATCTGGTTTATCAAGCCTGGGCATGGGTTGTAACTGTACACCGCCAGACTGGAAAGCCACCCTTTATTGCCTGAGTACCACCAGTAGAAAATGAAGAACACTATGAGCAGAGCAGTGTATCAGTGACCAGAGCTTAATTTCTCTCCCTACTCTATAGAATTAGCCATTCTGATGCAATTTTGTGAAAAGAGTCCAAAAATGTAATCACGCTCACTGAGAGAGAATGTGACTCCGGCAGTACTTTAAGTGAGGTCCCTGGGGAATATTTTGCAAATAACCAAGACTGATTATTCAAAAAGAAAAAAAAGAAAAAAAAAAATATCAGTAATCCATGGTTTTGACTCTTCTCCTCAATAATTGTCTTTGCTGCAAGTATGTTCATCATGAGCTCTTTTCTGACTAAATATAAGCTATAATATATTGAATAATTGCAGGAAGGTAGCAGGCTCTATATTTAATTTGTTCACCTGATCTTTTAAAACTCTCCGTGATTTTTCTTGGGAGCAAGAACTGTTGTTTACACTGTGGTTTGAAACTGTGATGAAGACCCATTCCCCTTGGCCTTAAATACAGCCAGAAGGCTGTAAGAAATCTCTTGGATTTCATCTACTACTGCTTTCAAAACATCACGAGCGAGAGGAGCTTTGTGAGCAGCAGGCTGGTGTGCATCTTTTGATCATTGGGAGTGAGTTTTAATTTAAACTGGCACTTGTAGTTGGTAGCATCACGTCGATAAAAAATAAATTGCTTCAGGTATTTTTGTGGTTTCTCATTTTCTGAAGCCTGGCTTATTTAGAAGGAGGCTTAGTATGAGCAAAGTAATCACATTTAACATGGTTACATGCTAGAGTTCAGTTGACTTTGTGCTGTACTGTGGAGCAGTATATGTGGAAGCGCATAGCATGGGGCTGAAAACTGAGGGTGCATCTCTGAGAGGCTTTAGTGGCTGGTAAAGGACTGACAAGCTGGGCTGCAGGGGAGGTCTGCCTACTGCAAACTAAGATGGAAACCTTTCGTTTTCTTAATGCCATTCTGGACAATTCATCAGGCAGATGAATCACTGTGTGCCCTGAGGCCCTGGTGTGTGGTACACAGCCTGGCTCAGCCCAGCTGCTTAAGGCAGAGGCCTGGGTGTATGTACATCCTCACCCCATCACATTTTTTGGCAAGGGAGGGTAAGGAAGATATAATTCATTTCATAGGTCTTCAGGTTGGTATGGCTGCAGTACCCTCCATGATGAACCTACCCCTAGCAATCTGTTGAATGTGTTCAGGGATTTAAGTCTATCAAAGCTACAAACGATAGATTAAAGGTACCATGTTGGAAGCTTAATAATAGCCAGCCTAACCAGACCCAGGGATAATCATACCAGTGCATTATTAATAACAGGAGATATTGTATGTTCTGCATATACATTCACTCATATCGCACAAATAAGTCTGCTTGTGTGTGGTCCAGCCACTGTAAACTGAGACCTTGCATGTCACCAGAGATTCGTCTTGGTTTGTAAGAATTAATAAATTATATAAAAGAGTAGTATTTACTAAGCTGACATTTCATACCATGGTATGAAAAACAATGTGTTATGGGGTATGTTGTGCTTACAGTTTTGGAGAGCTTCGTATGCAACAGTGTTTAAACTGGTAATGTGCACACAAATTAGGGTCTGTCAAAGTTTAAGATAAAATATGTTGTACCATCCCTTCAAGTGGACATGAGAAAGGTACAAAATTACACTCTGCTCAGTTTCCCTTTGGGTCTCCTACAGTTTCAAGTTGCACCTGAGATAAGCCAACTAACACAGGTTAGAAGAAACCCTTTATTTTAATTGGTTTTTATCTCTGGATGTGGGATGCAGTTCTTTTGTGCTTCCTTTACCCTGTTTGTCCTAGTTTCACATAAAGCAAAAAGGGAAAAAAGTACCTAAAGAATGACAAAAATACAGAACCACTTGGGGAGCAGAGAACCGCAGTATGCTGTAACTGTATGTCCATGTTGCTTTAAAACACCACCAGCATGTTTTGTTTTGCGCTTTATTTTTGAGGCACCACTTTGTCAGTTTGAGCCTTCTTGGCTCCATTTGAATCAATGGCAAAACAATAATCAGCCTCAGAAAAAAAATATTATTTCCGCTGGGAACAAGTTTTTCTGACTTGAGACTTAACCTGCACATTTCCTCTGGCTCCGGGTTCCTCAGCCCTGATGGCTGACTAACAGAGTGTAACTTTGGACTCATTTAAAATGCAATTGCAGAACACACCAGAAAAAGTCATTTAGCAGCATATCGACAGAAGGGCAGACTGTAAATCTAATAAGCTTCTTCCATTTCTAATTTCTAGGATCCCACTATTAACAATATTGGCAATATCTGAAACTCCCATATGGCAATGTACCAAATGGTCTATTAATATGACAGATGCATTTCAGAAAAGAGTAACTCTCTCATCCCTCTTGGATACAAATATGAACTGAAGAATGTTTTGAACAAAGCTCCCTATTTACTCTTTTCCTGTTCTCATCCTACTTATTAAACTGGTATGATGTAAAACCATGGTATAAAACAGACTGCTACACCAAATGTAATTCAATAGCATCACTTCAAAGATAAGTATGTTGTTAACTTTCCATTGGAATTAACCTATCTGAGGCAGCTCTTTGTAGTCACAGAATATTAACACATAACCTTGTGAACCATCACATGCAGCTAGTGAATACCAGTGATTTTGACTTCATAATGCAACCATCGCAGACAGTAGAGAGACAGAACTGAAGAAATGCAGGCATATCCAGGGAACAAAACAGGTCTGATAGTGGTCTTGAAGTGAGAAAATCTGGCATTTTAAGTGTACCTTAGAAAGAATTCTCTGGGGAATTCATATTCTCTGATTTGAATCCTTTCTAAGTCCCTAGTGACACTATCTTGAAATAAATCTTACCTGAAGCAGATGCCTTCTCCAGTATACCTATATAAACATTTTGTTCCAACATACACAAAGAACACTTCGAGTCAAATACTTTTTTAGAGGGCTCTTGCAAGCTGTCAGCATTAAGTTTCATAACAAACAGATGTTCATATTTTATAAGCCTCCTCCATAAAAGAGTTCCAGTGCTCTCTATTTCAACAGAGGCACAATGGAAAATTTTAAGGGTCTAGAAACAGTACTCTTATGGGATCCTGAAATGACTAACTCTGGCTCCAGTGAAACACATTTACAGCTGTGGAGGCATCAATAGCGAATGCTGAAAGGGGTGGATGGGCAAGATTAGATAAGGGCCAAAGATTTAACATCCTGATGCTGGAGGGATTTCCATTGCCAGTGAAAAGAGGTGGCTACCCTGCTTCTGTGGAGGCACTGATTTCAAAAACATTTGAAAGAAACAGTTTGGGGCTATTTTCTAATGCCAAGATGGGTAACAGAGCTGTGAATCCAATAGCACCCACCTGAGCTCAGAGGCAGTGTGTCATTTGTCTCCTTGAAAGCAGGGAAGCAGAAGCCGCCTGGCAGGTTGGGGTGCAGCAGTGGGGAAAAGAAGACAGAGCCTTTCCCCATGAGGCTTCAGCATGGCACCATTGTGTGGAGCCCCTGAAGCATTGACTGGGTTTGGCCCTTGCAGCCCCCTTGGAGCACAGGTACACCCCAAGGGGCACGCACATGGGGTGAGAGTGAAGCCCCTGGCATGCACCTCTCTGTTTTTACAAATGCTGGCAGCTCTAAGAAAGGGCTGAAAAGCCTCATTTTCCAAGCCAGCATGTTTTCATGTGCTGCTTTGCAGCTTGCCACCTGAGCACCCCTCATCTATTACTGGAAACTGAAATGATGTCTCTGCTTTTCCCCCTTTTCAAGACAAGACATCCAGAAGAGTCAGAGAAGCAGCTAAAGGAGTCTCCACACTTCTTGTGGGGGATTATCTCAGGGGTAGAGGTTGCAACTGGCTTAAAAGCAATTGAGAGACAGACCCACGGCTTGCGCCCTCTCAGACCCTGTGTTCCTGCCACATCCCCTCTACAGGTGCCTCTCTTTGTACAGCCAAGCTCTCAGCCACATCAGGGGGGCTCATTGCATTGGAACCAGTCTTTTTCAAAACAAACTCATAAGTTTTTTTTCTGCTGGGTCAGGTCACAGCTAAACAAAAACATCCAGAGTGCCAGGTGTGAGTGAAGGAATGGGGTGGCATAGCCAGGGCTGACGAAATAGCTCTTTTGGCAGTGACACAGGCCGAATTTTGCCTAAGATGAATTTGGAACAGTAATGGAAAATGATGATTTACCTACTCTGTGCTGTTTAAAAGTCCCCAAAATATAAAGATATTTTCTTGAGTTTATTAAGTCAGCATTAATTAACCATTAGGCAAAAAGAATTGGACTCAGTAACTTAAAAATATGATAAAATTTTGTTGCACTGAAGTGTATGGCATTCTCCTACTGAATTCAGGGGAACTAGGATTTCACCCTTGAAATAAGACCTGGCTTTTTGAGTTTGGACATGTCACTTCAGTTACTCTGTTCTTACTGCTCCTTGACAGCAGGAATAAGCCTAATACTTCCGAGTTTTTTGTTTTTCTGAAGCCTTGCAGAAAGGGGATGCAAAATTTCCTTTGCACATACATTTGAGTGCTCTTACTTCACATTTACTTTGAGAAGGACCTTGTTTCAAAAAAATTAATTACATGAATGTTTGTGGAAAGCAAAACCAGAGTGGATGCAAACATAGCTAAAGTGGATTCATTAAAAAAACTTCAACTATTTGTGCATAACTACCACAGAGCATTCACCCAGTCTGGCTGGTAAAATGAAGCATTTCAGATCTTTGATACACAGAAAATAAATTCTTGCAACAGATATTTTCATGGACAAACAAGTTTGAACAACCCATTCTTTCTCTGGAATCTCTTCTTGACTAGCTAGAGATGGAACAAGAGCTGAGGAGAAAGGGGAGAGAGATTCTCACCATTCTGTTTTCATACAATCATGGAAATTCAAATAAAAATCAAACTATCTCCTCCTGTCCCTTCTTCTGCTAGTTCATGGTGACCTTCCAGTGCATATTTTCCATGGGTTTTGTTCAGGCTGGAGCTATCAGTTTGTAATGAAACAGAGGAAAAAGAGCAATCTTCTGAAAAATCTGAACTTTCCACTTGGCATGAAGCCAGTTGCTTCACAAAGCTCTTGCTGTCTCCCAGAGTGGAGACTCCCCACTTGGGAAGAGTGAAGATGTCCACTGGAAAGAGACAGAACAAGGAAGTAGTTGGCTGCTGCAAAAAGGTGTCTGTAAATGGGTAGACCTTTCCACTGAGATTTTCATCCAACTTTATCCTGAAAATCATGAAATGAGTCTAAAGCAGTCATTTTGTCTCTCTCTTCGAATCTTTCTCTGGATATGCCTCAGTTTACCTCTGTAAATGGAGAAGACTACTAGCTTAAATCAAATTTTGATTTGCAAGATAAAATGAATCCCTCTTTTCATGAAGTCATCAGTCTTTAAGTAGGGAATCACAGTAAAGCAATACTTATACTCTGAAATAATCACAACTAAGACTTGGTTCAATCCAAATCTTACAAGAGATTGAGTCCCACTGTGCTCAAGGGGTGTCGGCACATGCAAAACCTCATCTGTGAGCCAGTCAGTATCTATTTTGGGTTAGTTCCAGTTCAGGCTCAGCTGTAGATAAAGATGATCCTGTTTAGTTCTGGTTAAACTCAACAAAACTTTCAGAAAGCAGTTTAGGTTCAATATAAGAAAAAAAAATCTGAATTATTTGGATCAAATTCAGTTCCACTTTCTGTGTTAAGAGAATCTGGAAGGGAGCTGGTCTCCAGTGGAAACCATAAATACATGCTGAAATAAAGAGCTTTATATCCCTCATTTACCACTCCGATCATTCAGAACAAAATAGGAGCTACACTTGTCCTTGCACAATTTTACTCGTGCTTGTACTTTGTATAATGTATGCCTGCCATCCTGACAGAGATCTAGTCCAGAATATAATCCATGACCATTATGGATGTGAATTACATTCCTTCTAAATAATAAGAAGAGACTGGAAGAAACCTGAAGTATCTTAAGAGGTGATCAAGAGGAGCTTTCCAATGAATTGGATTTTATTCTCCTAATAAGGAAAAGTCCTGTTGCACAATAACTGTATAATCCCAACCCCTCAGTAAAGTCTATAAAGAATAGACTGACACAGCTTTCTTGCTGCTTATATATTATGCTGATGTGCATCAGTAAGTATTAATTTGGTAAGTTGCTACTTCAGTGCAGAAATGGGTTAGTACAAATAGAGCAAACATCATCTCGGAATGATGTTGTTAGAACTGATTTGCCCTCAGCCAGGCCTTGTTGTAGTGCTCAGATACAGTATTCAATTAAAACAAGCCAGAATAAGGTTTCCAGACTTTACTAATAAAATATTTCTGCTTAATCCTTGTGGAAGCACAAAATCAACATTGTCTCAGTTCTTCTTTGAAAATTCTTGGCCCAGCCAGTTCTGGAGCTTGCTTTTAGAAATTCAAGTGAAGAAGTTACATAGAAGGGAAATGCTGAGAGTGACATAGAAACACTGCCTAGATGTAGCATCCCTGCAGCCTCTTCCATACATGGCCACCTCTGTATACGGGTATGTGCTTTGCTCATGAAAGCCAGATGAAGTGTGTGAGTTCACCACCCTTTTTTTGTGTACCTTAACTCCTCCTCTGGGTGCACAACCAGATCCATCATCTTTCCAAAGGGATAACTCTTTTCCATGGTCAGAAAGGAAGCACAGAGACATAGAGAGCTTGAAATGAACAGGCCTCAGATTGCTGCAGACTTTTGAAAAGGTAAATTTTTGCAGGTGAAAGGAAATCAACCTGGCTGAAAGCAGACAAATTGGTATATATACCAAGCAAGAAGAGCTTCTTATTTCAATAGATTTTATTTTCATAATAAAGAAAAGTCATCTGGATGCCAAAAATAGCATATACCTGTGACGTGAATGAGCCACTGTTCCCATCTTGCTGAGAACTCACTAGACTCTGCAGGCTTCAGAGAGCTTTATAATACCAGGTAACACTATAGCCTAACATTTTGTACATGACGTCTTTACAAGAAAAGGGACTTTGAGTTCCTGCTGGTACGTATGTCTACCAAGTAAAAAACATCAGGGGAAAAAATATTGCTCCTGTCTTACACTGCTAGGGCTTCAGTGGTTTCAGGAACCTTGTGTCAAGGGAGTAGAAACCAAAATCCTGCACCTAAGTTTTCCAAATCTACATCAGCAAAACTCATTGCATTATTTGCTGGGGTCCAACCTTGGTAATTAATATGTTAAAATCATCTGAAGTGCAAGTAAGCTGGAGTAATTGAAAACAGTTTGAACCACTAAGCAAAGACATAATTATCCAGTGGACACTGAAATCCAGCTTTATAAAGTATCATCTAAATTCTATCAAGCATGTAACTATGAATAAACTGAGCTATAAAGCAATACCATGGGACTGTGTCCCTTATCTTTTCAGGCAAGAAACTGCTTCTTCCAAATCACACATTAATTCAATTCGCCTTGAAACATGGCAACGCACTTGAAACATTGCAAGGTATCCATATATATGTTTGTAGGATATATCCTCTTGGCAGATTTATTGGCAGGCAAGTAATAAGTGGAGGGCTTCCCCTCTGTAGACAGTATGTGATCTCTCTAAACCTCTGGGAACAATGGATCTAAAAATCTGTGCCACGTGGAACTAAATTATTTTGACTGAAGTGATAGTCAATTGAAACCTGGACCTTTAACATCAAGGGCTTTTTCAATGACCTACTACAGTAAGAGGTTGCTTTACTGCTCACTTAAATGGTATTTAAATCTTCTCAGATGAAGGCTCTTGATAGCTACTTGTGACCTTTCTAAAACTAGCAGTGCACTTACTTAAAAACATTACTTATACTGTAATCATGTAGTCCCTACTAGCTAACAGTATCAGTATCATTCTCGTCTTTTAAAGACTAGCTGGAAGGTGATGCTCTGAGAAGTATATCAGTTACTCCATTTACAAGATCCATTACGTTATCTGGAGGGAAGAGTTCTGGATAAAATAGTGTTTGACAGGCTTTCACCAGTGCAGTTAAGCAGTATGAGTAAGATTTCTTCCTTCAATAATGACTTACCCTAATTTGAAATAAAATCCCAATCAAGCAACTCGGGACATGTTTTATACATCTTTCTGCCAGCTCTCACCACACACAAATTCCAGGTCTTGAGGGACAGTCATGACCCAGAACTTGTCTTGTGGTCATGGATCAGGCAAGATGTTAGGCTGGGATCCATTTGTATCACTGTAAGATGAAAAATATCTGAACGCTTACAGTGTAATAGTGGGCTCACTGTTGTATATGAACCTTAATCTTTAAAACCAGGCTACAGCATGCCAACCTCTGACACCAAGACACTTCTTTGCTTGCCAAATATCTTTTTAAAGAGAAAGTGAAACAGATCCACCCTTGCTCAAAAAACTCCATGGGCAAATGGATGACATTCATACAGTGCCTCCAGCAATTCGTAGTGCCTAAAAAATAAGCAACCAATTTAAGTAGGGAAATCCAGATCTCCAGACAGTAAATGCCAATATTTCCAAAATGGATAATTTTTTAATTTTTCTTTTTTTTTCATTATTCAAAAAACAAACAAGCAAACAAACAAACTGAGAGCTGCTTTTTACAGAATTTGGCACAAAAGGACAATTCATGTAAATGTACAAGCTGGACATTTGTAAATAGCAGCAACAATCTTGCTTTGAGCCCAAGACCTCACTTGAGACACAAAGGAAGCCTCTGTCCATGAACACCTGAGCTAAAAAATAAATTAGGCTTGTACCTGAGCAGATCATAGAAGGGAAGACTTCTCCAGAGTGATCTGAAAGGAGGTATTGCAAGTTTCCCTGGGAAAGAAGCTCAGAGCCCAGAGGAAAAAGTGTGAAAAGATGTGTTAATAAAGATTAAAAGGCAAAAATGAAAAGAAAAGAGAGAAAAGTTCAGAAGTAGGGCCACGAGGAAGCTATACAGAATGTTCAAGGTAAACTTGCCAAGACAGGTCCAAGAGACATCTCATACAGTTGAGATAGTGATCTTTCCTATTCTACAAAACTGCCAAATTCTCCATGTTTGACAACCACAAGAGATGATGGAATGCAGAGAGCTGAGAGACATGAATGCCATGGGAGAGTTTCCAGCAGGAGATGGTGGTGGCATACTGTGGTCTTCACTGCCTCCTTCCAAATCTGGGGATTAGGGTTATCCATCTGCACATATGTACTTATGCCGTATGTACATATGTACTATGCCCCTTTTCTTTGGCCTTGTATGAGCAGCTCACAAGCTGCTTTTGACCCAGAAGTCATACTATGCCACTGAGTCTGTGCCCATAAATTTTACAGCCATGATTGAATGAACTGCCTCTATTCACCTCTTTTAACTAACTTCTAACACTGTCTAACTGTGGCATCCTTAGAGACAATGGCAATGTGTCAAAAGTACCTCAAGCACCGTGCTTGCACAAAGAAGGGGGAAAAAGGCACTAAATACCTGGAACTATCTGGGACATTGCATTTATATGGGCCTTACAGTATGCCACATAGATGATATCTGTAGCTCTTCCTTTGTCCTCTGACACAGACATTGCATTTTAGAAGGCCACTTGATTACTCTGCATGATTTGCCATTGGTGAAGAAGGTTGGCTTTCTATAATCACCTCCCTGTCTTCCATATGTTTTGAAATATCTTCCAGGAGCCTCTGCTCCATAATGTTTTAAAAAATAGTGTAGGAGATGAGCCTTGACTGGGAAAATCACCTCCCCTACCAGGTAAGTATTTGCTTCATGAAATTTAACCCTACTAGCTCTCTTGGGAGACTATAGCATGGCTTTGAATCTCTTGTGTTGGTGCCTTAAATTTAATTGTTGGAATCAGGTTGTAATTGTGTCTTGGCTTTTAGATTATTGTGTCTCATTAAATAATTATCAGTCCAGAGAAGTTATACTGAATAAATGCTTCATGTTATTTGGGCTTCAGGGGAGTAACAGTAGAGAGAGGCTAGGAAAGCAAGAGCATTTCAAACATAGATATTTGTGTAACAACAGGGATTTTTTGCTGCCTGAGTAGTGGGGATGTACAGACAGATTTTCCTTTTTGAAAGACTCGATTCTTGTCCCTTTGTGCTAAAAGGCTCCAAAGGTGCAAAAGCAGGAAAGGTTTGAAGGAAGCATCACCAGATATTAACATGAGAAACCAGAAGGTATAGAGCAAGCTTGAGTGCTATTTCCATTTCAAAAGTGTGATACACTTGACTGTATCTCTGTCTTCTGAAGAGAACTGGGTCAAGAAGAAAATGTATTTCTCAAGGACCTACTTAGGAAAGCATTTTACTCAACAACAACAACATAGACACTACATTTCTTTTCATAGACAGTGTATGTTGCAATGCTGAGCTTCTCAACACCTTGATGATAAAGTGGCCAAAAGACGCAACACTCCAGACGGCAGAACTATGATATATGCTGATCACTGTTTGCATGATCTGCTTGGTGCTCCAGGCAGTTTTGGGGCTGAGGGGTATGAAAGCTAACAGTGGGGTAAGGCAGAAAGAGAAAATAGCGCATGAAGAAGACCAGGGAAACCCAGGCATAAGAGAACACACAGCGGTGTATCACTCCCAAGGTCACAGCAGAATGACTGTCCCAGTGTTGATAGGAGAGAGGCCCCTCACATCTGTTTGTCCCCTTGACCTCTTTTCCTTTCATGAACTGAAAACTGAAGCCTGTTACATACTAAAACAAACAACAACGCAAAAAATCTAGTTCCCGGATATAAAAACTGTCTCCTGTACTGAGGGCTGCCTCTCCATCTTTTAATTTCAGCCTGGAGCCATGTTTAATCTCAGTGCATTCAGTTGTCATAGGAGGAGGGCTTTTCATGCTAATGGACTCATTTTAATATGCTTCTCTGTTAAAAAAGTAAACGTGAAAGCAAATAAGCAAAGCCTGCTACAACTAAAACTAAATAGGTACAGTCACTTCAGTTTTCACCAGTGCAAATCACTGGTTCTGCAGGTTAAAACAGCTCCAGCTAATTTGAAAGCAAGAGCTAATTTTCAGCATTGCACAAACACAGAAGAATGTGTGAAATCTGCATGCATCTGATGAAATTAGTGCAGACTTCCACAGAGCGCTGAAAGTGACCTTGCCAAGAATGCCATAAGAAGCTTGGGAATGGAGTTTGGGACAAGACCCATGCTCAGGCCGGGGCTTGCTGGGGCACAGCTGTGGCTGTGGGCAGCTCACCCCTGCATGGCAGCAAGCCTGGGGATGCACCGCCCTGGCCATTGTGGCCCCACACTGGGGAGGTGGCCGTCCTCTGCCAGCCCATCCACAGGCAGCGCAGGACAGGTCAGAAAAATGACAAAGCAACATACTGCCAATGTGAATTGTAATTATTCTTTCTTGTTTAATGTATGTTAATGTCTCACCTAAAGAATTTCCAAGACAAAATAAACTATATATGTATATATGTATATTTACATACTTCTAACTTACAGCACTGCTCTGCTCCCACTTCATCTGTCTGTCTTCAGACTACTTCTGTCCCTGCTGCTGCAGAGCTGGGCTGGGGTTTCTCTGTTGTTAGTTCCCGAGTTGGCTCAGAGGTCTCTAACCTCAGTCATTAATATCAATTACTGTAAGGACAGCTGCCTTGTTCTTCTTGTCAGAACTTCAGCATGGAGGGTAATAGATGGCTTCAGGCTGGCCTCCTGCCAAAAAGGCTCCATTGTTTTCATCTGTGATACACGAGGAAGAAAATAATGGGGTTAAATGAATTTGATTAGACCAAGCTCAGCCTAGCGTAGCATTTAAGCTCTAATTTTGCTATTCTACAGTACGATTTTACATCCTTGAATTCAGCACAAGTTTACCCATTGATTTAAGGCTTATTTTAAAAGTCAGTGACCCTTTTTAAACTTTATAACTTCCACCTAGACTCTCTCAGTGCTAGGCATGTGGGGTTTGTTTATATTGTATATATTCTATTTATTTTTATTAACAAATACCAAATAAGTTTTGGGAAAAAAAGAAAAGAAATTATGAGGATTTATCGTTTCCAGAGAGTGACATTTTTGCAGCTTGGCAAAGCAGTCAGTATTTATTACAGAAATTCTTTCTCCTGACACATGTTGCTTGCTTTTTTTCCTTCTCATCCACTGTATAACACCTACTTCCAATTCTGCACTTGTACCAGCCATGGAAGCTACACACACCAGCGTGGCAAAAGCCAAAAAAAGAGAACAAAATAAAGAATAGTGTAGAATCCTTACACAGCTCTTCATTATATAGAAAAGAGCTACCAAAGAGGAGAATTTTGCTGAGAAAAAATGTGACAGCTTAATATATGTACTGTTAAAGTTAACGGGGAAAATCCAAACGGCTTTAATCAGTGTTGTGTGGAGCTTCAGTCTTTTATTAGATAGTTTTTAGATTCTGAAAGCTGTATCCTAACAGACATTGGCCTGTTTAGGAGACTTGTTGGCAGAGTCGCTTGGGAGGCAGTATTAAAAGGCAAAGGAGTCCAGGAAGGCCGGGTATTCTTCAAGAAGGAAATCTTAAAGGTGCAGGAGGAGGCAATCCCCATGTGCAGAAAGATGGGCTCTTGGGGAAGAAAACTGGCTGAACAGAGAGCTTTGGCTGGAACTGAGAACAAAAAGAGTGTATGACTTTTGGAAGAAGGGGCAGACAACTCAGGATGACTACAAGAGTGTCATGAGGTTATGCCCAGAGAAAATTAAAAGGACCAAAGCTAAACTAGAACTTAATCTGGCTACTGACATAAAAGACAATAAAAAATGTTTCTATGAGGATATTAGCAACAAAAGGAGGGCTAAGGAGAATCCCCATCCTTTATTGCATGCAGCAGGAAACATAATGACAAGAGATGAGGAAAAGGTTGAGGTACTTAATGCCTTCTTTGCCTCAGTTTTTAATAGTAAGACCAACTGACCTATGGGTACTAGCAATAGTGATGAGGTCTGTAGAGGTACACTGCTAAATTGAGTAACGAATTTGCCCATTAGACTAGGAAAGCCCCCGGGAAGACCTGCTCCATGAAGAGTGACCCCATAGGACCTTGTTCAGGGATGGGAAACCATACAAAGCCAGGCTGGTCTATTTGAAGATGAATCTCAGGTTTGGTCATCTTTATTTGTTGGTTTGTTTTATTGCTTGGGGTTTTCAATTTTGGGGGTTTTTTGGTGTTTTTTTTGTTTGTTTCTGTTTTTTTTTTTTTTTTAAGAAGGAAAGATGTGCAAGGGAAAATATTCAGTAATTCAGTAAATCATCAGTACTTACAGACATGCTTACCCAATTGTCTCAAATAAGACATTGCTCATGGTAGCAAAGCAAAACATTTATACAATCTTTTGTAGGTTTCAGCTCTTAGCTATGCACGTCTTGTGTTGAGTAGGTTTTTTATATGTGCAGAGTCAGCCTGCCACAATGAGTTTTATCAAATCCTTATCAGAAGTTCTAGGGCAAGCAGAAATAAGTGAGCATGCTTTTCTACCTGTTAGGACCTGTAAAACTATTGTATGCACAGCAACACTGAACTAGTTCAACTTCTGAGCACATTTCACAGGCTTTAGAAAGGGGAAAAAAAAAAGAGTTATTTTCTGTACTACTAAGAAATAATCAGAAATGGAAAGATCTGACATGAATCTGAAGTTTCCTGATGTCTTCCTTCCTGCTATCCAGATTGTCAGTAGAATAGCAAACACGTTAAATTAGGGTAGTAGGTTTTTTATGTCTTCCAGAGGGTGCTGCGTATGGATTTGTAACCACGTCAACTGGCTGAAGGACATTTGAGTGCAGATGTTTAAGCATAAATTTCTCTGCAATGCAAGACCTCACCCAGCTGTAAAACCTATTTAATCTGAGGAAAACACTGAGGTATCTGAGGATCTTATGGAATTATGGTTGCCATAAATTCAAAGTAGTAAAGACCTTTAGCTAGGTTTGAATAAGGGGAATGGCACTTGGCATTCTTATACATGATGGAATTTGTAACAAGAGATGTTCTGCCATCTTCATTTTATCTCATAAATGTAGAGGCACATGTAGAAAACCAACTGACAGTGTAAAAACAGTGGAGCTGAAGGATGTAAGGCAGCAAGGTTTGCTGCTGCCTCTATGCTTCCTGTTCATGTAGCATGAAGGAAGATGAAGTGTCAAAACAGAACCAAGAAAAAGCCACAGGGAGGGCCATTCTTTCTGTCTCAGGAGCAGATGTACTCTCCTAACAGGAGGGACCAGCCCTGGGATCTCTGTGTATTTTGTGGAGAAACTTGAGGTAAAAAAACACATGGAGATGCAAACATGGCAAATCCTCTTGGAAAGTAAACATATCACAGATAAAAACAGGTCCATTGAGTATTTCCAGAGGAAGAAAAAGATCAGTTATCTGAAGGAAAGCAAGTACTGACTCTATTTCTGTTTCTGGAAACAGAATGAGGGTTTCTCACTAAGCAACTCAGCAAGCTGCAAAACATCAGCGACTTCAAAGAATCAGGGAGTTGCTGCTTGTTTGCTGCGTTCAGCAGGATTGCCTGTGGGAAGAGCCCACAAACCTCCTCAAAACTGCAGCTTTCCTAACTCCCTCTTTATCATTCCTAGGTTCTTTGCAGCCACAGCAGCAGAAAGAGAGGGCTGCCTGGGAGCTGCCTGCACCTTCTGAATTAGTCAGCCTGTTTGAGCAAGTGACAGCCCCCATGGGAGACGTGCTGACCTGTGTTGCCAGCTGCCTGTGGCGCCAAGCTGCTTTTTGCCAGCTCTTTGCTGCACGCTGAAAGGTCTCATGCCCCTGGTGCAATGCAGACACTGAATTGCAGATAAGGTGCTGCCAGTTGCCCTGTGGGTGCCAGGGAGAGAAGTGGAAGTGTGTAGGTCCCAGTACCTAATTCCATGTGGGTTTCCATGTGGCAAGAGATTACAGCAATGGATTCCTGGTAGCAGGTGTGGTAAAGACCTGGGGGAGTTGGGAAATGTGGCTCCAAGGAAGCATGAGGGTGCTGGGGAGTTGCCTGTGTCACTGGCAGAGGTGAGAGGGAGCACAGGGGAGGACACTCAGTGCTGCAGAGCTATCTGCCCTCTGCTGTCACCGTAGAGCAGGCCGGGAGATGCTCCAAAGGATGCACATGTCCTCCAGCCATGCATTGCAGGGGCATGTAGAGCTCTCAGCCTCACTGTTATACCTCCTGCAACATGTTTCTTTAAGGGCTCAACCTGTTTGCCATGGTTTGATATAAAAATTATTTCAGTCTTCTGCCTTAGCTTGGAGTTCCTTCTTGTTGCAAAGAGTTCAGTCAGCCCTTACAGGCGCTGTGCAGCAGTGCTGTGTGCTTTGTGCCCTGGTAATGTGACTGAATCAGCAGTGGTGGAAAGCATGGCCCTGGGGAGGTGATGCCAGGAGGGACTACTGGGAAGCTGCTCAGCTTTGCGCCCCATTTCACAACCTCTTTCTCCATGCTCCACTACCCTTGTGCTGGAGCAAGCAGGCACTGGCACACATGAGCACCTTACCTGTCTGCTGGGAAAGCTTTTTAGGAGAAACCACTTGCAGTCCTGCCTTGGATTTTTGGAAACTGTTCAACATTATTTCCACATTGTCAGGAAAACACATGGCCCAAACTTACGAGATTAATAATCACTTTAGCCCTCAACAGCAACTGATAGTGGCTTATCTTCTCAGGCTTGTCTGCATTGCCTACTAAATGATAATCCTAATTACAGCCCTAATTATGTTTCTGCCCAGAGTATCTCTAGATAACCTTAACTCTTGATCTGTTTAATCTAGTTTTCCAGGTGGCAACAGATTTAGAAACAGGTTTTTAAACAAGATATGACTATTACATTTCTAATAATAGGAGAGTGTGATCTCAACATTGCCTGTTATTTACTGACACGTGGTACAATCAATTGATGGCGGTGGTTGTGAACACAAGCTCATAAATACAAGTTCACTTTTTAGTTATTATCTGTGTTTCCTGATTTAACTCTTTACATATTGAATCGGATCTGTTTTGGTTTTTTTTTTTTGCTTTGCTGAAACATCAGTGTTTCAGATACTTTTGGTATTTCAGATTTTTCAGATGAAGAGCAGGCATCATCTGTACCAGACATTGCTTTGAAACTCACCCCTCAAGGAACTGCTTACTCCTGCTGGGCATACCTTTTTTATCCCAGCTCTTTCATCTTACAGGAGTATCTGAGTCAGACATGCGCTGTCTTAGGTTCAGCTCTTTCTCTCCAGAGGATCCCTGAAGCACAGCAATTTTGTCCAAGGTCACAGCATGAGTTGTAAAAATGTTTTGAGGTCTGGAAAAAAATGCCTTACAGGGAAAGCCTTGGTGAACTAGGTCTGCTTATCCAAATCAAGGCTTAGCTGTGATCTGGTTATTGGAGAATTACCATAATAGGAACTGTTGTCTCTTGGGAAGGCAAAACATCATATGAAATGGGCTTTCAATCTGATTGAGTACTCAGGCCAATGTACAGATACAGAAATCAGAGACCTTCAGATCAGAAAAGACGATTTCAGTAAAGAAATGCAGTTAACCAATGGAACCACTTATGCAAGGGAGAGATGGCTTTGCCATCTCTGGATATTATTTTGACAAACAACCTTTCAACCAGACGCAAGTACTAAACCCAAGTAAGGGCAATGGGGAGCATCACTATGGGCTATTTTACAAAAAGTCTGAAGTTTCCCCGGGTCTTAAGCTCCCAGAATCTATTAAGTAGATTAGTCCATCATGCTTGTATGGTACTGTCTAGGAATGAACAAACTCTACTTCTATCAGTGTTAAAGGGAATGTGTCCTTGAAGCTGGTAGACTCTTTTTATAAGATCTTTATATGATCAAGAGCAACATGATAGTACTTACTGATGGTATTTTTCTTTCTTTAAAAGGCACAGCATAAATTACTCTGCCTGTCTTTCTTTTGCCATTTCCTACCACAAAACACTGCAATGTTGTATGAAACTCGATGAGTTCAGACTGGCTCCGGGGAGGGCAAAGAGTTTAATTTCTGCTACATTTTTGGCCCTATGCACTCCTCTGAGCCCTCCAGTTGCCCCATGCCGTGTTAACAAATAGCTTCAAGGTCTGCTCTAGGCACGTCATGCTGCTTGGAATCAGGATGAATTTTTCTTAAGGGTGGCATGTGCCAAGCTGTGCTGGGGGCTGCCTTTGCTCAGTCCTTCACTCTGGGGTGGGTTTTGAATATAGGTTGTCTCAGATTATCGGCAATGAAATCAACTACATGTGTTTCCCTTGAACATGAAAAAATACTGGTCCACTTCAGCTTCAGTAAGTAAAGCATGTTACATTACACTCTAAAAACAGAAGGGAACTACATCCCACATGAAGTTTGTTATCTGGCCCCAGCCTGATGTTCAGCTCATTATACAGCCCTCCCAGAAGAAACATCAGGAACCCTGATCTCAAGTATTTTAGTGATGCTCAATGGCTTGAGCATCAGTCCAGGTGCTGAAGGAAATGTTTTTCAGCTACCTCTGCTGGGTCTATGTCTCAGGAGACCTGTAGATTGTCAAGCTTGTTCCAACACTAGTGACTCAGCCAGGCTAATGCAGACTTTTTTATTTGCTTATGCCTAATTCTTCCCAACCCACTGACTTACTTTGAGTTATTTTGGGTTCAGGAAGCAGGATTTGTCAAGGCTTTTGAAATTTTCCTAACAGATACTGAGGGCTCACTTAATCATCATCTGTCATCGTCATCTGTAGGCGATTAGTACTACACACTAGTCCTTAAAACCATGGAAAACCTAGTGGCTTTAGTAAAAATGTTTTTCTGCACAGAAACTAATTAGCAGATCAAATAAAAGATTTGCACATCTAAGCAATGAGGATGCCACAAGGTTTTAGCTTCAAAGTGTAATTCATAACCCAGCGTGAGAAGCATAGACCTTATGTAATGCTTGTGAGAGTTGATCAACCTGGAAAGGAATCCAAAGTAGCCAAACACTAAGCAGAGGGCCTATTAAAGTTGATAAACAGTAGCCCAGGGACAGATAATAATGGAAGGCCAGAAGCAAGGTTTCCTTTCTGAATTACTTTTCATTGATCAGAAAAAGGATCTTGGACCCAGGGCTCTCTCCTCCGAAGTGAGTGCCAGACCCGCTGCTCTTTCCTGTGATTTCTCTCTTCATTTTTTGTTTCATACCTTACATTGCTTCTGCGGGAGTTGTGGGAGTAGAGCTCCATGAGTGGATATGGGTGATCCTTTGCTCTGGAGATGCAAGATGAGCTACAGTTCTGTGGCAGCTGTGGCACCTCAATGCGGAAGGGGTGCAGAAAGTGCAGAGCCGAGCCAACCTCTCCTCAAGTCTCAAGCTACACTCCCAGGATGTTTTATGAAGCTGAAAGGGGCAAGTTCTTAGCTGGCATCAATCAGAATAGCTCACAGGGGTGAGGCTGAAGAGGTACAGATAACCCTAGATCTTCCATTCCTTCCAGTAGAGGGTTTATCCTAGTAAGTTCCGTTACCTTAGGTTGATCTGGGCCTGATAAGCCCCAGTGCACTTCATTTTTTTAAATCTCTCCTGTCTTTTTTAGGGGAAAAAAATATCATACTGTTTTAAAGATAACTTTTACTGTAGAGTCACATTCTCTGTTTCTCCGCCTTTCAATTTGTTTCCAATGTTTGGTATTCCATTAACACATTAGGTACAGGTCTGACAGACAGCTGCTATTCTTGGTCCTGTCGACACATTTCAATGTAGTAAAATGACAGTCACAGCTGTGACTTATTACAAGAAAATGGTCTAAATATAAAATAAAGACTGGGTCAAAAAAGCCACAAGAGTTAAAAAGAATCTGAGATTAATAGCATGACTGGGAACAGGCTTAGGCTTGGTGAAGCAAAAAGAGAGGCAGCTGCTGCTTTCCCCATCTTCCAAATAAGTAGAGTGAGACTTTGCAATAAAAGGTTTCCCTTTAAAACATGAGTCCATCAGCCCTCACCAAATACCTTCGAGCACCTGCAGATTCTGTTCCTGGATGTGCCCATGCACAGCACAGAAACAGGCTGAGTTATGGGAGAAAGATGACAAAGTGACTATGCACACCCACAATTTTTATCTCTTTTTATGGGAAGTTAGTCACTCTTTACAGTATAATGCATTCATTAATAGGTTAAGAAATGATTCTTACACCTCTTAATAAATGACTAATTTTGTAGAGTCCAACAGTTTCTGAATCACTTATCAGAAGTTGCAACCAGCTCTAACATTTTCTCTGTGTTTTGGTAAAACGGCTTTAAAAAGTCATACTGTTTGTGTCTGCAACATTGCTTATAAATTGTATTATTGTCATATCTAAAATAGGAACCAAAAAACATTTAGGACCTAATGGCAGCAAGCAGCTTAGTGTGCAGGACTCAGCAACATGGGTCCTTGACTTCTATATTCATACCTGCTAATGACTCACTGAAAAGTGATGTCTGAGGAGTCATTTCATTTTCTCCACCTCATCAGCAATCTGAGGATCCATTACAAGGTGTGTGAATAAATAATGTCTTGAATGAATAAAGCCTCAAATTTGGGACTGCAGGCAAAATTCCTGCTTTTAATGATGGCACTGCAAAGCTATTTTACATGATGGACCTACTGGTCCTACATTATTCAGCTGTAACTCAAAACTAAATATAAAAGCAGTTCTCTCATTCACCATATGACACAGAAATTTTGGATGCTGTGAACAGATTGCTGTGGCTATGGCACAGGAGAAAACTAGATGTAGACTTGCAAAGTCTTCTTCTCTCCCAGAAAAGCTGTGGCTGTCCCATGCCTAGAAGTGTCCAAGGCCAGTTGGATGAGGTTTTGAGCAACCTGGTCTAGTGGAAGGTGTCTCTGTCCATGGCAGGGGGGTTGGAACTGGGTGATATTAAAGGTCCTTTCCAGCCCAAACCATTATGTGATTCTGAGAGGAACTGTCCTTCCACTGCGCAGCTTCTGCTTACATATTAGACATTTGGAAAAGGTGTAGATTCTCCACAGTGCCTTTTATCAGCATCAGAGCTGAATATACTGCAGAGGAGAAGAAACAAGAGCAAGAAGTTTCAAGGTAAAGCTGAAGAGAAGAACCATAGGAAGCAGGGCTTGGACAAGCCCCCTAGGCCATCCAGCCTGCTCCCCACCATTACCACCAACACCACTCCAAAACAGAAGTTCCCATTTTAACCAGCAATGGCCATTCTCCAAAACTTCCAGCCAAATGTGCAACAGTGTGGTGCAACAGTAACAGTCTGCCCCATGCAGTCTCCTTATTAAAAAAAGGGGAGCCAGCTAAAGGTGCAGCATATGCAGGAGACTGGCTAGATATGGTCTTTATTGTGTAGCGTGTCACATGCCGGGGCCATGTTCAGTCTCCGTCTCCGGGGATGAGCTGAAGGAAGAGTGTGCCAAATGAGCAGGCAAATCTGTTTCTCAGCAGGATGAGAGCTAAGGCAGTGCTTGTTTCAGTACCCTGCTCCTGTGCTGTATTAGAAGCATGGCCTCAAAGTGCCCAAGGTCAACTCTTTCTCCCACATTTCAGCTATGGCCAAACTTATGACAAGGAGAGATGCAAAGCGCCATAGCTTTGAAGTGCCCTGAAATCTGAGCATCCCATTTAGAGCCAGCCCTGTATCTAGGGCAGACTATGAATGTGTGGCAATGCATGACCCAGCAGTTCTGGGAGCACAAGCCTCCTTGCCTTTGTAGCCTCTTCCAAAACAAAGTTCCCCTTCTGCTCATCACAAGCAAGCGGGGATTGAGCACTGCAGGGTGAGAGCCTGCTGCTCAAGAGTGTGGTTTTCCTTTTAAACAGAATCTCACTGTGGGAAAGCAGTATCAAATGGCAAAAAATGGAAGTCTTGTGCTTTGTAAGAGATACGAAGAGCCTGCTTTATGTAACCTTCTTCAGTAGTGTGGGAACTGCTGTCTTCCACGTTCTCTACTGTGTGCCTCCTCTTTGTTGCAGAACAGTATAAAGTAGCAGAATTGCTTGTTTTTACAGAATCCACTGTTCTATAACAGAAAACACTTTAGAGAAGGAATGTCACCTTGTGTAAAAACTTATACCATAATACCTGTGCAAAATTTCACCTCCTGCTCTACCCACCCGCAGTTGCTCAGGCTTGGTGCGAAGTGACCTTGCAACCACATGAGAAGAAAGATCGAGGGATTTTCCTCATCCAGATCCTGTGGAAAGTGTGGACCTGTGTGGAACCTGCTTTGCAGATTAAGTTGCTTTTGACTGTCTTTGTTTGAGCAGAGATGTCAGCCTAGATGACCTCTGGAGGTCCCTTCCAAATCCAAATATTCTGTGATTTTGTGACCTGGAAAATTCTGCGAAACACTGGGAAAACAGGTAAAAATGGAAAATTTCCTCCATGCTTGTTTTGTGACTCTATCCTTTAGTTTTCTTTTGTTCTTATTAAAAATAAAACAAAGTGAAACACTTGGCATCTGGCTGAGTTCCATGCTCTTTTCAGCAAGAAAATGAAATATTTCAGTTTTTCATTTTGGCAAGAAAACCTCCAAAATATTGGGCTTGGCTTCAGCTGTGTTCTGCCACTGAACTGCAAAATCAATTATTTGCATGGCCCTAAGTGTAAGGTAAATGTCATCAATCTCCATAAAGTAAAGGAACTTAACAACTAAATCTTTTCAATGAAAGGATACATCTACTAGCAGAGATGTGATATATTAAGACTATTTTCCAGCAGTTAAGAGTCCTCAAATTTTGCAAAGCCCATGAAAACCGGTACAGGGAGGGCAAAGTTGCTCATGTGCTTTAATCTCATAATAGAAACTACAAATATAACCTCTGGAAATAAATATCACCCTTTGAATGTTTTCTTCTTGAGCCTGCATCTGCTGCTAAAAGAGAAGGAAACAGAAATGCTGGGTAGCAAATGGTATCCCTGCCACAATCTTTTAGTGTTTCTTACTGTGTGTATCGAAATGGTCTACAGTATAACTTAATGAAGCTATTATCTCTTAGCCAGAGCAGAAATAGTTGTCCTGAAAAGCTAAGTTCTTTGCAAAAGCAAAAGAGGTATTAAGAATAGGATGAGGAAAAACATTAAAAATTTTATGGGCATTTTAATGAAAAAAAAACCCAATAAAAAAATCCTACTTCGACATTTTTTATCAGTTCTGCATTTCTGTAAGTAATTTCAGAGCATGATTTACTTTTTTTTTTTCTTTTCATTCTGTGCTCTGAAATGGCAAAACACAATGCATGGGAAGCTGAAGGGGGAATTAGAAGTCTGTGTTCAGCCACAAGGTTATGGTGCCACTGGGGTCACAGAGATGCAGTTGGAGAGCTTGACTGATGGCTGGTGTTGTGGACTGTCTTTAAGAAGGACAAAGAAAGGAGGGGTGGGGAGCTTCAACTCTGGACAAAAGAGTGGCTTGGGAGTATGGAGCTTTGCTGTGAAATGAGTAACAAACCAGTCCATTTATTATTGGTCAGTGTGATCTCAACCCTAGTCCCTGGGAATACAGTGGAGCAAATTCCAAAAGCCATGTCCAGGCGCATGAGGGAGATGCCTGGAAACAGCCGGCATGGACTCAACAAGGGCAGATCATACTTGACCAGGCTGATTGTGTTCTTTGATGAGATGACTAGCTCCAAAAAAGAGAAGATTGTTAACAAGCCTCTAGCAAGGCTTTAAACACAGTCCCCCATAGAGCTGTTATGGTCAAACTGGGGACTCTGGACTAGGTGAATGGACTATAAGACTGATGAAAAAATCTGGCTGGGATGCCCTATTGAAAGAATAAAGGCCAGTCAATGGCTTGAACTGGTGATCAATTATAAATGATATTCCTTAGGGTTTGATAAAGGGGTAATAACTGTTTAATATCTTTAGTAATGACACGGGTGATGAGACAGGATCACAGCAAGTGTGCCGGTGACACCAGACTGGGAGGAAGAGTAGAAAAAAGGGCTACTATTCAGTGACATTTTAGCAAGCTGAGGAAGCAAATTGACAGAAACCTCAGGAAGTTCAACAATGCAAGTGTGAAGCACCACCCAAGCACCACTATAGTCTGTGGACAAACTACCTGGAAAGCAGCTCTACAGACAACTACCTGGGGGTCCAGGTGGACAAGTTTGGGTGAAGGAGGTCAATAGGATCCTGAGCTGTATCAGCAAATGCCAGCTGGTTCAGGGAATTGATTTTCCTCTCCATCTGACACTTCTGTAACCACTCCTGTAGAACTGTGTCCAGTTTGGGAGGCTGTCATTCACTGGAACCAGTTGTCCAAAAAGGCTGAGGAAATCGGCATAATCAGATATAATTAGATCTTGACTGGATAGGATCCTCTAGCCCCTGATCTAGCTTTGATGTTGTCCCTCCCTGGAGAACAGGGCTGGATGAGGTGATTTCAGTGGTCTCTATTATCCTGATTTTTTCTATTGATTTCTACTTAGTTTGTTAGTCAGGTATTATTGTTTGAGGCCCCATTTCCAGTGTTGTTTAGAATGGCTGGTGGGTTTTGAAGGTGAAGTGTTCATGGGTTTTCTTGCCCAGAAAAGCACTGAATGTCTACACATGTACTTGAGCTTCCTTACAGGGTGAGCAAAATGCATAACTGCTTTCCACAGGTGGTGAAAGATATCCAGGACCAGCTTGAGGAGGTTTAAGTCGTCACATTGCACTGCCAGGGAAAGAACTCTTTACACCAGGTTATCTGCTACTTTTGGTGTAGGCACTGAGAATGAAACCAAGAGGTCTCTAAGAAACTGAGGCATTTCCAGCCCACATGATTTGTTGGATCAATCTTTTAGTGCCTTCTGAAAGACACATATCTGAAGTTCTCAGATGAGTAGCAAATGAAGCATATTTTAGCACAGTACTGCAAAAATGTCAGTGACACTTGATAAGCTCATCTGTCAAGCAAAATCAGCACTAGCTGTTGAGAACAAAATGCTCTTTTACATCTACAAAAAACCAAATGCCTCTGCTGTAGCTCATCAAAGCTAATTTTCCCTGGTTTTAAAGTGTTAAAAAAATCCTAAGACTTTAGCTCACAAAGAAGTGATTAATTTTCTTTTTAATAAGCAGTTATGGCATTAGTCATCTCTTCTGATTCACAATGAAAGCTACAGGGCACAGTGGAATGTAGTTACCCAGAGAGGTGTTGAATTTTGTCTGACATGTAGACTTTTCAAAGTATTATTACTTGAAGTTTTATGTGTGAAGGAAGTAAGGCACAAAAGGCTTAGAAACTGGAAATGGCTGAGTGTAGAGAAACAAACGGTGTGCTGGAAAAGAAAGCTCTTCAGAAGGTCCTGGCTCCTCTTACATCAAAGTCTCATGTGGTTTTTTTCTGCACGTTTGTACCTCCTTTAAAATTTACAGGAATGCCAGCTTTGGCTATCCCGCTTTTGGCAGGAACTTCGCAGGGGCTGCCTCTCAATGAGGATATGGTCCTCATTTTCCTGTGCTTTTTCTGCCAGCTGCTACAGATTGCTCAGTGTTCTCCTTCCTGTCTGTGCAGGAGTCCAGTTTTGGCAACATGGATGAGATTGCCGTATTCAAATACCTCACAGCTGAGTACATAGCTCCTGGGAACCAGGCTTAGAGAGTATATGAGGGCATACATTTCCCCCTTCTTTCAGAAGTGCCATAACCACCAGGCTTAGTGCCTCCATCAGGATATTTGAAAAGAGGGGGGGTGCTGGTCCTCTCACAGGAGGTCTGGGACATTTTGCAATGAGGATCAGTAGCAGACCTATGCTATGTGCTCTCTGATTTCTTTCTGATGGGTTGGGGGCAGTTTCTAAACCCCAAATTTATCCCAATCACCAATTTTTGTACATAATTATGCCAAAATTTTTTTATACATAGATTATGCCACTATCATCCTTTTATCTCTAGATTTAGCTCTGAAGTTAAACTGACCTTTTCTAGAAGGTTTTAAAGAGGAATTAAAAATTACTTCTAACTGTATATAATTAGGAAAAGTAGCTAAGTAATAATACTTAATTGTGTGAAGGAAAAGAAACCTGTTGGAAAAGAAGTTCTGAAAGCACAGACTGTGTTGAAATGGGTTGGGAAACAAGATACACCAACCTGAAAACAAAGACTGACTATCCTGCTTCTCCTCAGCTTCCTCACAAGTCAAAGGAGTCAGAATAGTTACTTCAGCCATGGTGAGGTGACTCAAACGCAAGCCTTTTCTCTCACCCTCCTGCCTCCTTCAAGCAGTCACTTCCCTCTTCAGAGCAGTGAGGTGAGGCGGTGTGTCCCATGTCGTCTGCATGTTGTCATGCTTCAATCAGTGTTTCAAGGTTTGGTTGTTTTGGGGGTTTTTTACTGTTTGCTTTAAAGGAAAGTGATACCCATGAATTTATATAATCTAAGCCCCGTGGGTCAAAGCTGGGGTTAAGAGAGGCTAGACTGGATTACAGTTTATAAGTAAATCCCTGAATGAGACAAGTTAGCAAATCATCTTTAAAACATTATACATCTGTATAATATCCCAAGCATTCAAGGTTTAGACCTTTGGTTTTACTCTGGCACTGTGACTCTTACATGGATCCACCTTTTAAACTTTTTTTAAACCACTATTTCTCTGCTCTCTTACCTGTGTTAGGTTTTTGTGAAGGTTTTTTGCATGTTTATCAGCCTGCAGATGTTTTAGCTAGTTTGCCAGTTCAAAAATCTGCACCTGGAATTTCAGAGTAGCTCAAAAGCTTGCAAAGAAGTTTAATGCTTATAAAAGTGAAAGAGCAACAACACTGTCCTGACTCATACCCTGTAGGAGTAGGTGCTAGCATAAACCCCCCCACATATATTTGCTGGTTCATCTCAGCCCTTTTAACAAGCTGCAGTCTGTATTAACTCATTACTATAGCAAGCTTTTGTAAGGCACCCTTTCCTTTCCTGGGTGAAAACAGCGTCTTCAGCAGCTACTGAAGTGAATTTTACTGTCAGCAGTTTATATTATTGCATGCAGTTAGAGTGCTTGAGCCAAAATATGATGGGTTTTCTGTTTAAAAGTACTGTATGCGTTAGTAAATGTATAAGTTACCAACCCCTTGCCAGATTTGGGGTGGGTGTTGTATTTGCATGCAGTATGTTCCCTGCCTCTCTAACTTCTGTTGTGCCCTACAGATACAGCCTGACCTGTGGAGGAAGCTCCATTTCAAAATCTGATCACACACAACACAAATACAGGAAATACACCCAATAAGCGTTCTGTCAGGCCTTTGCTTTGCGTGGTACTGCAGGTGCAGGTAGATGGTACTCATCTGCCACCTCTCCCCAGGAGAGCACTGAGTGCCCAGGGCAGGCCAGGAGGTCAGTCATATTGCTTGGCTTGGACCTACATCGTACCTCTTGCTGGCACTGACCAATGAGGAATAATTTTTATGAATACCACTGTGCTGCTCTGGTCTGTGGCCAACAGAGAAACACAGAAGGAGGACCAGAAATCCTGTGCTTTGCTTTGAAAGCTCCTCCGCAGTTGCATTTCCTTTCCAACAGGCCCCTAAAGGAGATGAGATGAACATATGTTTATGTTTCCCAGTTATATTCTGAAATGGTCTTCACTGAAGTGTTCATTCCAGCACTGTTAGCGGATTTTTTTTGCTCCTCAATGTGTTCAAAGTCCTTTTCCCTCCACCCCCTTCCTGTTATTGTAATAATTATTTTACTGGGACAATTCAATTTTCTCTCCACTTGGCAACCTAGGAACCCATAGAACTGGTCTCAGGTGCAGAAATCCACAGTTTTGAAGAAAACAGGTGCAATAAAAGGATGCTTGTTTAGGGCACTTTGTGGCTTAGGAAGGGCTAGTGTCCATATCACCAGCAGGAGTGAGGTACCTAAATGATTTTAACAGTCTTGGCTAGCCAGGGTATGGTATGTGGAGATGCAGTACTACAGTATATAATGGGAGACAAAGTGGCAGAATCTTGTCTAAAGTCACATTCTGGAGTACTGCTGAATTTGTAAACCATTCATGCACTTACACACGCACAAAAAAACCCATGCAAAGGGATGGATGTGTACTTAGCTGAACTGTGAACAGCCTACTCCAACATTACCTTGATTTTCTCATACTGATAACATCTGCAAGAAGAGGGTGTTGGAAATGAGAGCAAATCATTTTGCAAAAAGAAAAAAATCACAATCATCAATTTGCAAGTGATATAACTTCTGGTATTTTCCCTTCAAATTAAAAACACTTGTCAGGCAGATTTCCAGCGTAACATGTGGTGAATTTGTAGCAAAACTATGATGAACATAAAGAAGACACTGTCAGGTTCAATTCAGCTCTATATCTGGGGGCTGGGAAAAAAATAAAAAGGCACTGAACCCAACAGAAAGATTTATGGCTGGTTTGTTTTTTAGCTTCAGCGAAAATTGATAAGAAAAACAAGGATGCAAACACTGCTGGTGGGGTGACTGTGACTCACACTGCAGCTCTGTGCTGGTGCAGAGGTTCCCCAGCCAAGGGACTGAGCTCCTTCTGGGATGCAGATCGCTGTGAAGTCTACGTGACCCAGCGCAGGTTCAGCAGCTATGGCTTCCTCTGGTATTACCTCGCTGTCCCAAAAAAAGGGGCTATAGGCACCTGTCTGAAAAACATGGCTTAAAAAGGTGTCTTGGCTGCCAGCCATCCTGTCCTGTGGGAGAAAGGAGGGGCAGCTTTCACAGTGAAATTTAAGTGTAAGAGTGCAAGATTTGAGTGCTTGTTAATAATAACCAAATGTTTTTACCCCAGCTGTAATCCTATGGCTGTGAATCTGCTGCGCAGGTGCCATTACCCATATGTGACCCTGGTACAAGTCCCCAGAAAGCACTATTATTTGCTGAGAAGATGGGTGGGTGACAAATGGCCAGGGTTTGGAGGGGCAAAGTGGTTTTTCATCAGGAAATACCAGTGTGTTAAACCAGTCACTTCCAGTGAACAAATGTTTGTGAGGGGCAGAGCAGAAACTGTTGAGGAGGGTAACCCTCCAATGCCTGGAGACCTCACTCAGCCTCCTGCAGCATTTTCCAGGTTTTCTCTGTAAAAATAGTGAGCGATCATTTGCTTGTGTAAATGGGTCAAGCTATATTATTCAAGTCCAATTTAGCGACCTGGGCCTTGCAGTCAATAACTCCATGGCCATTTTGTAAACAGGCGTGGTTATTTTAAAAGCCGACAGCTCTGGTGGGGCAGAGGCAGGCATCAATTCAGTGTACCTTTCCCAGTCCCGGCCAAGCATCCCAAGGCGGGCCAGGGATTCTCTGATAAAAGAAAATACAGCAGCTTCCAAAACCAGGGTGATACAAAAAAGGCATTAAAGAATCTACAGCATAACCATAAGTGAGTAATTTAAAAGACAAATTCAGAGTCCTGGGGTGGAGAGAGCCAAATGTTCCTTTTCCTGTCATCAAATGTTATTTACTCTAATGTGCAAACAATGAACAGAAGCTTTTTTTCCCCTCCCAAACTTGTGAATTACTGTTTAAAAGAGTTTTCCAGTGCTGCCGATCAAGGCCATGCACAGAGTTAAAATACAGCCCATCACACTGTGGCATTTATTCTGCTTAATACCTGAAGCCCTTCTTCCCTGAAGTCTGCAAACTAGACTTCTTGTTACTTGTCAAACAGAGGCTTTTGTCTTCTTGGCATGCAGTTAATCTGATCATTTAAAGATTACATGCACTACTCGATTTGCTACCCTGAAAATACTCAGAAAAGCTTAGCAGTAGCAGTAAATACAATTTTTCACTCAAACTGTTGATTATATCCAGGACAGGCTGGGAAAGTCTTCACAATTATTGTGAATATTAAGTGCTTGAAAAATAGCTGCTCAGGATACTCTCCTGCAATTAGCACCAATGTATGTGAATGAGAATCATGTATGCCAACAGCCACCCTATTACTTGACAAATCAAGACATTAAAAATCAGCACAGTAGGATGCAATTTTGTTTGTCTGGCTCATACTTGGGATATTATGTTGAACAGGCTGGAAATAATAATAATAATGAAGAATATGATCTGTTGTGTTACCACTCTGAAGGTCACTTGAAGGCGGTTATTTCATGCAACGTTGCCAGTAGAGTGTGTTTATATTCTGTTGCAGACTAAACAATATCGAGGCTATCATGTTTTGGATGGTGTTTTAATGGCATCAAAGAGGTTTTTCTTTTATAGCAGAAGCACCTTAAAAATGCGACAAAAACTTGACCTCTGTTTTTCGTCTTGAACATTCTGCACCTTTTAAGGTTACATGCTGACCTTGAAGCCGACAGCAAAACTTTCTGACTTTCACAAGAGACCTTCTTCCACTTTTTAAGGATACTCTGGGGTACCTGGAATGTTTGAACTACATTGTACTTCTCTGAAATATGAATTATTTTTTTGCATATCTAGTCTTCTACCTGATTCTGTGCATCAAACCTGTGTATAAAGTAGTGCTTCCCTGAGTGTAGAGTTGTGATGATAATGAAATATTGTGAATCTAGAATGACCCTGATATTTTCTTGTATGCTACAGCCCTGGAGAACTTGTTTGGCCACAGTTTAGAGCATTCAGAAACTGGTGTCCCAGTTGTCCTGCCTAGAAGAATTTACAGCATATCATTTAATCATATACTGGCTCCTGCAACTTGGCTTCAAGCTTGCTGTAACTTTTCAGTAATAATGTTATACAGCACTGCAAAATTGCCATGGCAGCTTTCTTGGTCTGGCTGCAGACACCTTGCTTTAGAAGCGCAATGGGAAAGGAGTAAGAAGGTAGAAAATGGGATCAGAAGGAACAGACAACAACTGTGGTGAGAACACAGGGAAGTTTGAGGTTGACCAAAAAAATTGAAAGAATTGCACAACCTCTCCTGGGGCAAATCAGCTCCCAACAAGGAAATACATGTGCTAAAGAGCAGAAAATAATTCGTTATGGTCAGGTTGAGGATCTCCTATGGAAAAATCCAAGGGGAATTTGGTCGGCTTGACAAGAGTACTAGACTTTGACATTACTGCCAGTGTTTTAGGCTATTTTCCAGCAAGTCTGGACTGGGGTGGAAAGGGGCCAGTGCACTTTTCTATTATAGCCGCTTGAAGAGTCAGTGGAGAAAAGCAGGTACGTTTACAGACTTGAAATGGAGATTGGCTCTGGCCTAGTGTTGAGGTAGGGAGTGACTTTTCCACCTGTGTGAGTATCCGCCTTTTCCACAGAGACTAGAGGGACATAATACCAGATCTTGCATACATCCATTTTCTGGAGACTACCTCTGATGTCTCATCCTGCCTTTGCATGGTGGCCTTGATATCAGCACACTAAGTGGAGTCTAGAGGACTCTTTCTACCAGAAGATAGTCCCAAATATGAACTGTGGGTTTTCTTGAAAGGCAACCTGGATCTCAGGCTAACTTCTCTTCCCAACCGCAAAAAACTAAATGCTGCTTTGAAAGGTCACAGACAGAGAAACTGAATCCTAATTTGATGGCTTTTTATATTGCTTGGGTAGATACCACCTGTCAGGCATGAAAAGATGGATCTAGCTATTGTTTCAGAGGAAGGGTGATATAGTTTCAACGCTGGGAACTGTTTAGCATTTGCTGCTATGGCAATAATGAAGAAATAACTGGTTGTGGATAAAATATACTAACAGATACAAAAAAGACAGGAAGCATTAATCCTTTGGGCACATCCTAATGTATGTAATGTACGTAATTATCTTCGCCATTACTAGATCCCTTTTAGCACTTGGAGTGAAAATAGTGCCAAGTAACCCTTTATCTCCTAGGGTTGAATACTTCCCACTTTTGCCAGTGTGAAAGCCCATCAGGAAGCTCCATTGCATCAGGAAGAGTTCCCCTCTACCCCTTGAAATATAAAGCTGTTCACTAATGATATGCTGGCTTGAAAGTAGACAGGCAGTCAGACAGCTTTGCTTAAAGCTTTGACTTTAGTAGTTTCCTTTTACTGATATCTCTGTGAGGCCAAGGACATGTGCCAGCTCTCTGTGTGAGGGCAGATCTCATGCCTTTACTCATCTGTGTGTCAGGGACCTAGGACCTGTGCTTACTCTCACGATGCCAGCCACGCTTAGTTCAAGTTCAAAGGCTTCACAAACCATGCTCTAGCTCTCAGCCAGCACACTCCCATGGCACAGCAAGGCTCATTACCGCAGTCCAAAGCAAAAGAAAGCAGATGGCTGGGGGTGGCGGAAGTGTTCATCTCTGGAGATAGTGAATGAGGGAAGAGAGTGAGAAGCAAGGGGGCAGGAGGTGTTTAGGCCGAATCTCATTTTTCATGCACAAAGCAGGAGAGCTGGTGCAGTGCTGAAAACATTTTGCTTTTGCAGCTCTAGGCAGTTTGTAGCCCAAGGGGGAGGCAGTGCTGCTGGAGGAGAGGGAGGTTGCAGCACACTTAGACTTTCTGATGTCTGCTCTGACACTGGCCAGAGAGGCTCCCTGCACAAGCTGGGACTCAACAGATACATAAGCAAGCTCCACTTCTGGTTCTCGATACTGCAAGCCTTTGTGAGCCCCAGAGGTATCCAAGGGACAAGTGATGCCTTCAGACTTGCAGCAGCCTTCCCCTCTCCTTTCACTGGCTCAAAAAAATGTACTAACTTGTCCCTTCTTGCCAAGGGCACAATTCCAAAACAGGGTCATTTGGCTGTCTCAGCCTGAATAATAGCCCTGCATGGTATAGATGGAGAAGGCCCAAACCAGGTCCTTCAGGCTAAAACAGGTTCGCTTGCATTAAACCAGCTTGGTGGCTATTCTAGCTGTATGTGGCATATTTTGTATTTAGTAACAAAACAGCCTGTATAGGTGACAGAAAGGAATCCTGTAGGTTGGAAGCAGTGAAAGCATGAAATTCCTCTGTAAAAAAAAAAAAAATAGAAAACATGAAATTGTTTTTCAATGTCTGTTGAGTGTCCTTGTCCAGGAAAGGACAAAGCACTAAGAGAAGAGAAATTCCAGCTTGGTGAATTGGAGATGAAACAATACTAGAGATGTGGAGCATCTTTAGTTCATGGATTTTGTATAGTAAAAATAGGTGGAGGAGGTGGCTGGTCCCTTTGAAGTGTGTCAGGTACCTGGTTAAGGGAAGAGCTGGGAAACGCCTTGATGAGGTGAAGGATAGCTCTGGGATAACAGCATTTTCTGTTAGTGCTCCTGTAACTGCTTGCAGTGTGGAGGGAAGAGTACGTACCCTTGCTCTGTTTTTGCCGTGGGAAAGGAACACAGCAAGATTTATGGGTTTTGCAGCCATGAGATTCAGAAATCCTCCTACATCTTAGCTAGGAGAAGGGGGAGTCTCACTTGCCCCTGCCTGGCTCATTCATTGCCCCAGAGCTGGGTTTCAGGGTGCTGCTACTTCTCTGAAGCTCCCGATGAAGTTTGGATGTGTTATTCCATTCCTAGGCTGCCACCCATGATTGACCCCAAACATGCAGTGTTACATCTTTGTGTGCAAAGGGCAGATCCTCCTTCCTGTAAACACTGCAGAAATGTTTCAAGGGACCTGTGCCAATCTGGGCATGCCCTTCACTGCAGTCCTTTCTTGGGCTTGGCAAGGCAAGTCCATCCAGACTGAAAGCCAAATTTTATTTTACAGCCCTTGCTTTGCTGTGTTTCATCACTTCCACGCTGAAATGATCCACGAATGATGCTTCGCTTCCACACAGAAATTTTGGGATGGTTCAGGTAATGCACACCTTGCAGCCACCGCAGTGCTGTACCTCAGAACAACCTGGATATTAGAGAAACTTCCCTTGCAAGACCCACTGGGAGCTACTGGTGGGAGGAACTGGGCTATGGAACAGAATAGTAAGGGTTGCCCACCAGGCCTCCTCGTCTTCATGCAAAGTTGAAGTGAGTGTGACTCCCTTCCATTGCTGCAACCTTGTTCAGACACTCCACTAAAGACTTGCTCCAGGCTCTGCAGACAGCTGTCACATTTGGCACTTCTGAAATACTTGTGAAAGGTGGATGTGTGCTTCAGAGGCAGCAGCATGTACGCCTGCAGGACCTTTTTCCACAGCCAAAGGCAATCCTGGCATTGCTGTCTTGGGACCCAGCTCCTTTCTTGGTGCAGAAGAAAATGAAGCTCATGGACCCCAAGTCCTTTATTTGAGCTGTTTACTGTTAATCACATTTTAATGATGAAATAGGCTTAAGAAGAGGAAAAAACTTCAAACTGCAAAAAAATATTTACCCACAGGCTTAATTTCAGCTTGGTCTCCTTTGTTACAAAATTTTTGCTTGGTAATTTATCTTATTTGGGTGATGCTTTTCTATATAGTTCTCAAGCTAATTCATTGTCTCAGAGATTTGCTGAATAATCTACTCTACTTAATAGTTTTTCAGATTTACAAACAGAATACCATATAAAGTTTCATTTGGCAGAAGAGTTCATGCACATGGGATGAATTCACATTTATCTTCTTTAAACTCTTCTTGAAGCAAGACAGTAGTTGAGGAACTGTAGGAAAATAAAACTTAAGTTTAATCTACATGGGGGAAATGACCAACAGATTGCACGATTGCATGATAGCTCCCTATGTACACATTCTCTCCTGAAACAGAAGTGATTTTATCCTGGAAGAATTACTCCACTTTGATCCTAATATTTATTAGAGAAGGTCAAATCCTCCTTATCCCTGGCAGTGCTCAAGGCCAGGTTGGACAGAGCCTTGGGTGGCATGGTTGAGTGTGAGGTGTCCCTGCCCATGGCAGGGGGGTTGGAACTAGATGATCTTGAGGTCTTTTCCAACCCTAACCATTCTATGATTCTACGATTCTAAATATTTGGAGCTAGATGCTCTTTTATGTTCTGATATTCCTTATGCCCTCTAAGGATTTGGATGGGAGAGATTTTTTTCTTATTATAAAGAATTAGCTTGTATAAATAGCAATTAATTGGTTAAAGCTTTGCAAGACAAAGAAAGGTTAAGCTCTCTTTCATAAAAAAAAACCCTCAGCAAGATAGAAAAGGAATGAAAGTGCATCCCCTGGTGACTGCCTGCAGTTGGCTGCTTGCTTCCTAAATGTAGTCACATTGCAGGATCTTGTTGCCTGCAAGATCCTCCCAGAATGTTTAGAAATATTTTGGTCAGGGGAATGGAAGGACAGAATATTTTTCAGTGACTCCCACAGGAAACAGCGGGGTGGGCTGTGCCTAGCTACAGACTTTTCTGCTCCAGAATAAATTGGCCCACTGTGCACAAAACATTCTTATCTGATGAAGAATTGGAAACAAGATTGTTTGTTGAAGTGCTGGAAAGACCATTGGGGTTTTGGCTTTGTCCTGTGCTGGATATTCAAAGAAGGGCTTTCTGCTCTAGTTGCACTGGTTTCTCCAAATTAGAAGACCCTCTTGCCTTATTTTAAGATTTCACTTCAAGGTGAAGGGGGAGGCATGAAGGGGCAGTTCTCTCAGTTTCTAGTGAGTTCTTATGGAAGGCCAAGGCTGTATGTAAAGTAGCTCAGCCTTATCCTGACACCAACAGCAGGACCACCTCAGCAGACAGTGGATGCAAACAAGAGAGATGTCTGTATTTGGTCTACTGAATCTTGTCCCTGTGCCTACAACACAGGGGATGTTGGCATAATGATGGTGTTTTGCACTTCTTCTGCTGTCTCATAGTCTTCTTCACTGTGTTCCTGTGAGTAATATTTGTTGTAAAATATAGCTGTAATAAAAGAGAGGGCAAAGTCTGTAGGTAGAGATACTATCTCTCATTGGACAAACAAGTGTAGTTTGAAAAAGTAGACAATCTTTCAGGTAGGTAAGACATTTTTCAGAGTTGAAATAGAAGCAGCAAATTTCAAAGCCAAGCACAGATTGTAAGCAATTACCTTGAGCGTAATCAGATATTTATCAGAGCATTGGAGAGGAGGTCATTAGGACCTGTGGAGCAGATGTAATTTCAGTAGGGAAGGAGAGGCAATGTGTGTCCTCATTTATAGCCTATGGGACAGGAAGGCTTTAGAGGGGAAAGGAGGATAATGAAAAGCTGTAAAATCCACCAAAGTAATCCACCAAGTATCTCCACCAAATCCATGGTATTTGATATTCAGTAGATTTATGAATCTCTGTTCCTTGGCTTATATGGAGTGGGGTTTGAGGTCAGTATGAGTCTGCAAAATAAAGAATAGAGATCTAGAAACCATAGTGAACACTAGCAGAAGCTTGTGCAGAAAAGAGAGGTAAAATTAAATTGCTTTAAAATCAGGGGTTTTTTTTGGAATCTCCTTATAGTGGGGACATTTGCTGAAACACATTCCCTCATTTAGAAAAGGTGGTGTGGGAACCAATTTTTGCATTTCAAAAGAAAGTCAGTGTTAAAAAAAAAAAAATCCTTTTAGAAATGGAGTAGAAAATGATTTAAAAAAAAAAGAGAAATTGCTTAGGAGACAAAATTGAAGAGAGAATGCTTCTGGTCAGATAATTTGGGGGGGGCGAAAATGAAAATACGATGTTTTTCTGAGAATTAGAACATCTAAAAAGTTTTTAATACAAAATTGAAAAGTTGCTTTGAAATGGAAAATCAAATTTTGTCTCACAGAGGTTGAAGAGGAATGCTTTTGACTGATTGTTTTTGATCAGGTGTTAGAAAATACCTTCCATCGAAGAAAACAAATGCCTTCACAGAACCAGCACGTTCCAGCTGAGAGATGTTTTACTGCAGAACCAGATTAACTCATGAATTTCAAATCTCAGCATTCTGATTGACAGTGGCTGATAGCAGAGGGATCACAAGGGTCCTGGGCCCACTCCCATTGGCTGCTGCTCTCAGCTGCCTATAACACTGGAGCACTGTGCAGTTATAAATATACATAGAAAGACCAGCCATCTGCCACTGGCTCTGCTGGGGTGCCAAGTAGCATGAGCTGCGGGTGCTCAGAAGTGCAGACAAGTGTGACCAAAGCTCCACGGCCAAATTAAGTTGTCTCTAAAGTTGGCGTGGGGAAGAGCCACACACAGCGTACAGGTTGGTTATATCCCAGCCATGGCCCCATGCTCGGCTGGACGTGCAGCCCAGCCACAAAGACTTCTTGTGCCCAGACCAGGCAGAGGTAATCCTGCAGAGAAGCTTCCAGATGACTGAGTTAGGGTGATGGCGATACCAAATCAGAGACCTTTACTCCAGCTGGTGAAACCAAGTATTCAGTTTGCTGCTGTGGTTTTTAGTAAGGGGCCTTTTTATATTTACCCTTTTAAAATTTACCGGTTAATTAATGGCCAATAAAAACAAGCGACAACTACCGCTGGGCTAAGCAATTCAGCAGCTAAGTGGTTTTCAAGCTTCTCTCCATATGTTTTTGCTGATTAGAGTAACTGAATCATCTGTTCTGACTAAACTGTTCCATCGGAATAACCTTCCAATCATTCCCTAATTTCTGGGAATAGGTTGATTATTTTCAAGGATTACAGGAATATGTTTTCCTGTAGGCTGCTCCTGCCCCAGACTTTTTAGGTGTACAATAACTGCTTTTAATGAAGTGTAATCAGTCACTCAAGCCATGCAGTATTTGTCTTATCTCTTCTTTAGAGAGCCAGCATTCAACTAGAAAATATATAGATAAGTCTTTGATGGAAATAATATTTCTCTGAAATAACTTTATTTAAAAACATAATCTTTCAAACTCTTGGAACTGACAAGAGGGAGTTGATTCTGACATTGTTAAGTCATAAGATATCATTATGTCACACAGCAAACCTATTTCTGTTCCTTTCTTTACACTCTTCTCCCTGAACTCCTGCTGCCATTTTGAAGCCATGACCCTCAAGTCCTCCTTTTCTATCTTGAACTTTCCATTGTGTATTTTGGTTTGAGATGTGAGAGAAAATTTCTACCACTTTATGGAAGAAGAGTTCATGAAGGTCATGAATAAGGATAGCTTCAGTTTTCTGAGCCAGCTGGAATATGGAATATGGACAGCTGAAATATGGGAGAATGCATCTGAGAAAGTGCCTTCAAATCTTTCCCCTTTCACTGAGGATATGCAGATTGCACTGTCAGAGGAAGGGTGCTGCAATACAGAGAGCTTTGATCTGCATGTATGGGTTCCCTTATGGTCAAACCTTCCTTACATCTTACAAACACCAGATGATTTACTGAATGAAAACATAACTGAATCCTTCTGGTACTGGTGTAGCACACTTCTCACCATCATCGTTTCTAACTTAAACCTTTCTGGAGTATCACAGCTGACTGGTCCCCTTTGCATCTATGAGCAGAGACATAGCTCCTATTCATCCGTTCTTACCACTTGTACTTTCAGAGATAACTTTGTTAGGAATCCATATTTTTAAGTCAAAAATGTTGCCGTTTCCTGTGTTTTTTTTCAAGTTTGAGCAAAAGCAGTTTGGAAAACAACAGCAAGGTAAAGAGTATAGTGTAGAAAGACATCTTTCGGGCAAGGGTCTTGTCAAATCCATACGGAACAAAAGCTTTCCAAGCTACCTAGCACTGTGAGTTTTTCCCTGATAAATCAAGGCAAATAAGTGCCAAAGTGAAATGCTAAACTCGACCTTACATTTTGGAAAATCTCTGTAGTTAAGGTTACTTCATGGCTGGGTTTCAGTGAATGTAGGATATTGCCTATTCTTTCATTTTCCATAACATACATTGTGGGGGAGAGGAAGACAGGATGTAAACTAAGAATACAGCAGATGCAACTTTCCCTGGTGGCAACTGGGCCCGCATCAGAGATGACCAGCTCTGGGAGAATCTCTCTGAAATACCATTTTTCAAGCTTTAGTGCTGCCTGGCATCTGCTAGTACTTATTTAGGACTGGGGAGGTGCTTAAGTGAACAGAACAACACTGATTCTGAACTCAGAGTTTAAGGGGCAAAAGTACAGATGAAAGTCTTTCTGCATTTCAGAGTAGGTGATGCTATGTTTTAATATAATCCTAGAAACCCTTTGTCACTGCCTGTCTGAAGGCAGAAGACTCCCAGCCTGCATCCATCACAGCCTTCTTGGTCCCAGGCTGCCTTTGAGGTCAGTCGGACGTGCTGCAGCCTGGGCAGTATTCTGAACACACTGTTATTGCACTGGTATTTTAAACAGTTGATACAAAATATTTATACTCCAAAGACTTTTAGAGAAGGCCATATCAGGTCTCCTCGCTGGTGAATCTTTCAGACTCACTGTCTGGCAGCAGCTTGTAAAATTATGTTTTCATAGCCTAGTTCCTTGATACTGGCGTATTGGATTTAACCTTTTTACCTCCTTTTTTTAGGATCATTATGGTGAAGTAAGTGACAGGATAACAGCCTGATAAAAAAAGGAGAAACACGCAGTGATACCAAAACTGATTAGCAGAATTTTGAAAAATATCTTACTAAAGTTTTCAAATTATTTTTAAAAAATACAAAAAATAGCATCATGATATTGAAGAAGTATGTATTTGAAAGCATCAGCCATGACCTGGTGTCTGCTTTTCCACTGCACAATTCTCAGGGTTAGGCTCAGCTTTGGTCTTTTTCTTGTGTTATCCATCTAATATAGCATCTGATTCTGTGTGGTCCTGAACTCTCTTAACACCAGAGACTCAGACCCACAACGATTGGAGTGATAAGACGCAGCTGAGCTGACATGCCTTCAGAGAGCAAGGCGGAAAGAAATGCAAGCTCTCTTCCAAGCGGGCTTGCTTGTCCTCCCGTGCTGAAGGGGAAAAGCAAGAGGCAGTATTCAGTCACTCACTTGGACAGAGTTCAAGTATTTCTGCTGGGAAACAAACCCACAGCATTGTTGAAAGGTACAAAACTTCCCTGTTACCTCCACAGCTGGGCCAGGCCAGCTAAACTGGAAATCTTGCAGTACAGTTAATGATCTGTCTAGCTAAACAGAATTTCACTGCTAATCTTCTTGACCTCAGATGTGTTGCCTTTCTTAATTCCTCTTTAAAATACACCTTTCTACCAAGACCTGGAAGCATGCCAGGCAGCTAATGGAAACTAAGACACAAGGGAAGTTCTCTAAGCTGTGGCTGCCAATGTGTAGGACAAGTGAAATTTACTTCTTGAAGGAAAAATGCCAGTGCAACTTAGGCAAAAGTTTCCAAATCTTCGAGGTACATCTCTACTGCCACCATATTATCTTTGGAGGTTGGAACATGGAGAGGACTGGTTTTATTTCTCAACAACTGTGGCCATGATTTACTTGCACTGTAAAGGCCTAAGATGTAGATGACCACTCCTGCTTTGTAGCTGCAGCACAAGTGAGGTCTCTAAGCATCTGAGCCGTTGTTACTGAAGTCTTCAAGCTTGTTTTACCATCTTGCAGGGATTTTTGTGGCTTATGAGGATGTTGGAACAGATGTCCTTGTGCTTGCTTCAGGTCCAAGTGACTTACCACAGCTTCTGACAGACACACTGAGTGGCCACGGCTTCCCTCCCAGCCCACCATTTCCCAGTGATGCCTAGAAATGGAAAGAATGAGCTGTCAGGTTATTTTTAGAAAACAGACATTTGCAAAACACCCAGCCAGGCACTTGCTGGGCAAAAGCAGAGGGTGAGAGTGCTGCAGGGGAGGCTAAGGGGGTCTAGTTTGCCATGGTTTTCCCATTGCATCCCTGGTTTGGTGCAGCAGTTCCTCTTCAGGGGTGATCCCTGATGTGAGAGGAGTTGCAGTGCCAGGCTCAGATTCAGGCTGTGTCCAGGGGTGGCAGGGGATGGTAAACAATGGTCTCATTTGTCTTCAGCTTGCTGCCATCCCTCTGACTCTCACAACATTTGCTTCACCCCACTCTGCGCCAGGGCGAACTGTCTGGTCCAGGTTGTGCAAACTCTCGTCTAGCACAGACATGGAGGCCTCTGGGGCCATCCCAGCCTCAGATTGCTCAAGCAGAGGTAGCTCTGCAGTGCCAATGCTTTAGGCAGCCTGAGAAAGGCACAGGAGGTCTAAACGGAATAAAACACCTGGACGCTTTTCCCTTCCCCAATTTCTTTCCCGCTTCATAGGAGCATTTTAGGCCAGAGATGGGGAGTGAGAAAACCATCCCTCCCACCCAGACCCTCCTTTAGCACTTGGCTCAGGTAGGAAAATCTAGTTTGTCACAGAATGCAACCATTTTGCTTGCTTGTTTGTTTATTTTGAACATGAAGGTGATTTTCACCTCTACACCTGATGTGGGAATTTTCCCTCCATTTCCTGTGGCCGCAGGAGTTCACACATAAGGTTAAAGAGAATAAAAGAAAAAAAAAATAAACAGAAAGGACGTTCAAACAAAGGCAAAATAAGCAACAGTTTTAAAATCTTACCAAGATACGCACAGACAGACTTGGTCTCCAGAATCAAGCTCAAAAGATGGACACAGGCAGATTTCCAAAACAGTCAACAAAATACAAAGGATCTGATTCTTAGGTGTCAAGGAGCTTGATGCAGGTGGTAGAGGATCATACCAATTCTCTGTAGGTCATCACTTTTCCTAACTCAGTAGAAATCCAAGTATCTAATAAGAAACACGCCCATTCATACTGTCTTGTACGGAGCTATTTTAAAGGGAGGCATCCTTACACTTGCTCAAAAAAGAAGGAGCAAGAATAGCTGTACATACTACAGAAAATACATATAATCCTCCTTGGAATGGATCAGCTGGAATGACAGACTTATCTCTGATTCTACAATGCTGATCTCCACAGCAGATTTCATGCATAGTGATACTTGTTACGTGTACCTAGACTCCTCCCTTTCTTTATGACAACCTGTATAGAAAACATTTCATCTTCAAATGTTGGGGTATCTTGGGAAGTTGATTGGCAACAGAAGGTAATGTGAAAACTGTCGTTCATGATCTGAAACACCTATGAAAGCTGGAAGTCTTTGTCATGTAGAGCCAGCTCATTGTGGCTTAAGTCATATCATACATATTGCAAAGGTAGCCTGTGTCCCAGTGCTGGAATGGTAGGTGAGAAAGAAGGGTTTGAAACAAAGACAAAATAAGGACACAAAGGCAACAACAACAATAAAAATAATAATTAAAAAATAATTATCCAAACAAAAGCCTTTTCTATTTAATGCAAATTTTGGAACGGCATGTTATCAGGAGGACTAGGTAACTGTTCAACAATTTAGGGAAATCTAGATTTCGTCACGATTGCTACTAATTATTGGGTGCAGCCATTGTTGAAACATATTTAGCCTGTCTGCTGTGCAGTGCTGAGCACCCTACAGCTCCCATGGTTTGTTGCTGTTATATCCCTGGTAGCTCCAGTGCTCAGTAGGTAAAGAATTACATTCTGGTCCTGGATGGCTCTGTAGCTTCTCTTGTATTTTTTGCCCTTCTATCTGGCATGGGCGATCAGGGGGCTGGATGAGTCCATGGGATTCCCTTAGAAGAAATAAATTCCCAACAGGATGGATGACAGAACTGGAGTAAGACTTAACATTGACAGCACTGCATCTTTACCACAAGAAGCGTGGTACAAGGCTAAGGGCAGGGCTGCAAGGTTCCCTTATTGCACCCCGTATAGCTTCTGTGATCTGAGCTGTACAGAGTCAGCACTTCAGAACACATAGAGAGGTTTCAGAGTCTAGGCTGTGCTGCACAGGGTTGACATGTGGCCAGAAGGGTCTTAATGTTGAAAAGAAATAAAAATAGCTGATAGCAGTAGGGGCCCAGATACATCTGGCTGGTGCACAGTTTGGGTTGACACCTGCATATTCTCAATGATGTGTACGGCTTTATGAGCTTTAGCCCACAGACAGCAATTTCAATGAGATCTGATTTGACAACATAAGAGGTTTTGCATCATGAAACAAGTTTAGTTGGTGAATCAGGGCATCTGAACTTAAAGGTTGAAGAGGCTGTGCTGTCATGAGAGTGAGCAGGGGTAGGGAGGTAGCATCTAACCCAAAAACACACTGTGTCTATCATCAACTGTAAGAAGAGTGTGTAGGTGCCATCGCCCTGTCATTCCAGCAGCTCAGCCACCCTCAAGTACATCAGGCTACATTTGCAAGCAGGCTGGGATGGAAGGTGAGGGGGAGAGAGAGTGCCCAGCCTGCACCATGAGTACCACAGCGCAGTCAAATTACATCATTACTATATGCTGCATCCCCAGCAGGCTGTCTGCATTGTGTGCTGGAATACAGTCATTGCTGCTGATCTTCTGTAATATGTGTTTTACTCTTCTTTTTAGTATTTATTCCTGGTACACTCATATTTGAACCAGAACCACCCCACAAGCAGATCATATAACATTTTGTTCCAGCCCAGAAGCTGATTCCTCTTTGCGAAACGAACTGCTTTAGCTTCAGTGTTACCCTGGAGAGAAGTCTTCTGTATTTTACCTTGTAAAAAATTCACATGGGTTGACACAAAGTTCTAGCCTGTGAGTACAGTATGTAGCATTTGGTACAGTATGTGGCTCCTTGCAAAGTACTATTGCATGTACATGCCTGGGACCAATTATTTTCATTGAAACAAGGGAAGCCTCATGATGAATAAACCAGTAACTACAATGTTTTATTCCCACATTTGGTGGATATATGCAACAAGATATACTGCAAAAGAACACTTTAAATGCATCCTTTAATGCCAAGCATACTACAGTCTTGTTTTGTCTCAGGAAAAGGGACTATAGCAGATAATAATGCCTTTCCTTCAACCCATAATGCTCAAACCTTAAAGGCAAAATAAGACCTCCCTACAAAACAAACCCCATTATCAAAGAGTGACTTTGGTGCTGTCATTTTCCCTTCTTCATATTCCAGTCAAAACTATAGGCTCCAGCCATAATGGGGTCTCAGTTATACCAAGCAGTGTGAACATACAGACTAGAAAATAATCCCTTTCCTCAAATTCCTACCCTAAAGTGGATCGCTGACACTGTGCCTGTTCCAAGATAAAGGCTGCCAGCACTAGGGAGGAACACAACCTTGCAAAAATCCCACTTACAAGCAGAGGCTTTTATTTATGGCACCATGAACCCACCTCTATCCCATCTCTTCCAGCAAGGGATGTGTTCCCACACTCATGTCCCCATGGCACCATCCCTCTCCATAGGATATGGTCAGGGAGCCACTCCCTGCCCATGTGCCTGGGAGGACCCTGTCTGGCTGCTTGGGACTTTCTGGGCACCCGGCTCCCCTCGGCTGAGTGTGCAAGTTACAAGCCCCAAATGCCATCAGAAGTCTCAGCCACCCCTCTCTTTCCAGTTTGTCAGGTTGATTGTTCCAGGGTGTATTTTTGAAGCATTAAAGCCATAAGAGGCTTTAAGTGATAAAGTATTAGGATAGGGTTTAAGTTGATCTAAGCCTTTGAATAGGATCAAGCTGTGTGCGATGCATCAGCAGCCTGTGCAGGCACATGATCTTATCTCTGCTGCCCTCATTATTATAAACCATATCATGGTGATAGTGTTATAATAAGTGTAATATGAATAAACAGAAAGAAATATCACTGCATGGGGAACAAGTTTTCTGCTTGACTGCATCCATGGCATTTTTAATAACTGTATGCCAGGCACTCCCTGGGACACTTGTATGTACACCCATGTCCATGCTCCTCACAAGATATGTTATTTTCCAAGCAGTCCCAAAAGCTATTTTTTACAGTTGAGACACAGAGGTACTGTGGAGCAGCACTTCAGAAAAACATGACCAGCTAATCTGCTCCCATGAACAAAGTTAAGATGCAAAATCCCGCTTAGCAGCCTGCTCTCTGGCTCTGGGCAGCTCTAGAGCTGGCCACATTGTGACAGTGTCAGGTAACAAACAAATCAAACAAAACCATGTTGGGTTCCACAAGCTCTTTCCTCCCCCATCTTGGTGGTGAGGAGCTGGCAAGTGACCTCGAACTAATCTTGTCATAGACCAAATGATGGGCAAACTTCTATTCCCTGCCTGATGTGCAATGAAAGCTTCTGCAGTATTCCAACTACCCTGACTACCTTTTGGTCATTATTGTGCTCTTCTCAATAGAATCTGCCCCACTTTCGAGGCACAGAGAGGGTGAGGGTAACTTCAAACGCATGGCTGAGGCACACGTCAAGGAGAGGGTACACATAAATTTCAGTCCTCATCTCAATGAGTATTACACAGACTATCCCTCAGGGAGACAACTTACCCTCAGAGTCTTAGCACTCCTGACCATTTCATGAGAAACTTTGTTTTCTCTCCCCTCATCTGAATTACTAGCCCATATGTGAAAGGTGGTGTTCTTTTCTCTTCTGGCTGTGTTGCACTGGGCCATGAGATACTCAGCTGGCTCCAGAGTTGTGATCCTGTGCCCCTTTCAGCATGTTTACAAATAAAGATGCAGTAAGCTGCTTGTAAGTAAGGAATACTATGTCTTGAACGACAGATCCGAGAAACACAAATCCTAGTGCAGTGAAGAATCTAATGCAGAGGTTTACAGTGGCAAGGAGAGACTGGGAAAGCTCCACAATCAGCTGGAGGAAGGAAAAAAAATTAGTTCCTCCTAATTTTATGCCTAGGAAGTACAGAAAAACTACCAGTGTTGCCACAGAATCATTTATGTTGGAAAAGACCTTTAAGATCAAGTCCAGCCATGAAACCATGTTCCTAAGTGCCACATCTACACACTTTTTAAATAGTTCCAGAGATGGGAAGGGACTCAACCACTTTCCTGGGCAGCCTTTTCCAGTGCTAGAGAATCCTTTTTGTGAAGAAATTTCTCTTAATATCCAATCCAAACCTCCCCTGGTGTAACTTGAGGCCATTTCCTCTTGTCAGGGAACATTTCTGTGTCCCTAAGGTCCACGGCAGCTACAATAAGGCATGACAGGATGTTCTCATTTACAGAGGGGGTCTCTGCACTTCTAGGGGTTGGGATTTGATTGAGAGTAGTCCTAACACTGCCTTTTAGGGATTCCAGAGATGTAGCCTAAGAAACGAACAAACACCCTTTAAGAGGCTGGCTACGTATAGCGCAATAGTGTTGTTCTTCAGTTCTGTAGACGTGCCTGGGCTGTCCATCCAAGGGATGAGAGACGCAGGTCAAATCCTCACTCTGATTTATGTTTGGATTCAAGCAGAATTTCTTTCTCTTTTAAATTCACCTCATCCATCTGTCTTGTAACCTCAGCCATCTCAGAAGATACCTCTCCCACGTAAATATTTCTCAATAAAGAATAATGTTCAATATTTGAACATTAACTGAAAAACAAGGACAGAAAAGCCATATGAACTGTAAACTGGCAGCTGGGGCCCATGCTCTGCTTCAGTGATTACTGAAATGTTACATATGAAGTCAATTATTCCAGGAACAGGCACCAGGATCAGCCACAGAATGTAGTCCCCAGCTGGTGGCTGGCACACTGCTCAAGGAAACAGCTAAGGCATATTCAAGTTTTTCCAGGCAGGCGGAAGTAGTAAACCAGGAAAACCCAAAGGCATCCTGGAATATGAGTGGAAAAGGAAACACCAGCTTCCTGTAGCTATCAGAAATGCACTAATTCCTTCATTTCACCAAATGGTCCCAAACACAGCGTTGCTGAAATACTTTAATGAACTGATTGAGCTGAATGACCTGACCTTAGGTAGCTTTTCTGAGTCAGACGCAGTGGTCTGCATCTGCTAAAAGCATCAGCTTTTCCAGTGAATACTGCTTCACAAAAACACATCGTCCTGCTGGAAGCGCATCTCACGTATATTTACAAGGAGCAAGTAAGTGCATTTCTGGCATATGGACTGATGTGTGATGAGCTCTGTAAATGAGAGCTTCAGAGGAGACAGCTGGCAGCACCACCACACTGCAGCCATAATTCCCACATCTGCAGGGCTTGCTCCAAAGCCTCTTAAAATTAATGGAAAAGATTGCACCCCTATTTACTTGGCACAGAAGGGAATTTTGAGACAGAGCAGAAAAGTGATTGTACACTGAGGTGAGCTGAGGTGAAGACTGAAGGAAAGTAGCCAATTACTTGCTATGCTGTCAATACGAGGGATGATTATACGTTACATCTAGTTCAGTAGTTGCACTGAGACTTCATTTTAGGTAATTAGTTCCTTATTATAAAGCACAATTCAGATATTATAGAGAAAATCCTCCTCACCAAGTTTGCAGAGATGGAACGAATTTCTAGGTCTTTCAGCATACCTCCTGCCTGACCTCAGCCATTCACTGGGCCTTCATTAAGGAGCTGCAGGCCATGAGTATTGTTTCTTAGATTCAAGCATGCTTTCCTGCCAGTGCATTAGACTTTCCCAGGCTCCAGGACTACTCAACCAATAGTGCCCAGCTGGCAGTGTGCAGCCAGGAAAAGTGCTTTGGTCCACCTGCATCCTTGTGTCTGCACAGCAAGCTGCAGCTGTTCCCTGGAGATGGCAAAGTTCTTAGGATCATAGAATCACAGAATGGTTTGGGCTGGGAGGGAACTTAAAGCTCATCCAGTTCCAAGCCCCTGCCATGGGCAGAGACACCTTCCACTAGACCAGGTTGCTCCAAGCTCCGTCCAGCCTGGCCTTGAACACTGCCAGGTATGGGGCAGCCACAGCTTCTCTGGGCAACCTGTGCCAGGGCCTCACCAGCCTCATAGTGAAGAGTTTCTTCCTAATATCTAATCTAAATCTCCCCTCTGTCAGTTTAAAGCCATTCCTTCTTGTCCTATCACTACATGCCCTTGCAAAAAGTCCCTCTGCAGACTTTCTTTAGGGCCTGTTAAGGTAGTTCAAGTTCAGTATACCCATGCAAAATCATGGCCAAGATTGCGAAGCAATGACAATGAAGGTAGCTTTCACAGACAATGGGCACCTTATGGCACAGTGGACTACTCATCCCAGCCAGGATTGCTAGGTAAAGGCCCCAAGTTTTCACTGAGACAACATTTCCTTGTGTAAATGGCACAAAACGAGGTACCTGGTGGAAAGACTGGAATCTGAAGCATGGTGCTGCAGGTCTACCTCTCCCAGTACAAGGGCAGGACAGCAGAGCAATCCAATGCCTCTCAGTGGTGGTGACCACACCATGCACAAACGCACAGCTGTTCTTCAGGAGGTGGCTATCCTGTGTCCACCCTGCAGAAAGTTCACAGGGAAAAGGGTTTAGATGAGGGGAGCATGTGCGTAGATTTTTTCATCCACGCTGATGTCTTCATGCTTTGACATTGCATGGCTGGGCAGGAGCTCAATATGCACTTGACTACTCCACTGAAGTGCAGGGAGATTTCACCTTTGATCTCAATGACACCATGAAGTGAGTAGCTGTGCTATGCGTCTGCGCTCGTCACAGAGACGAGAAGTTGAATCCTCTGTCTTTTGTATGGCTGAAGATACATAGCAGGGATACCTTGTAGCTAATGGCGTATGCATTGCTATGTTTTCAGTAAGCGCTTACAATTTGATATATTTGCAGAGCTAGGAATAGCTGCTGTACCACCTCCTGCTCTAGCAGATCAATTAATCTTGTCTCCTAAGGTAATCTAGGAAGTTTGCGGGCACGTGTGCGTCCATCCTGGGTGAACCCACTAATTTAATTCTTCGCTTTTGAGTGCAAATTATCATGAGGGGATAAGCCCATTGTTATCTGGACATCAGAGAATCCACATGGGAAGTGGTGCTGATGAGTAAGTTTCATGCACGTCACGGCTCAGGGAAGTCTTTTTTAGCTTCTGCTGTTCCCGGTTAGTGCCTTAGGTGCATGAGGTGGTCCAGGCTATTCCCTCCCTCCCTCTGAGCAACCCTTCTGAATTTGGGAAGATAATTAAAAATTCATAGATTTCAAAGCAATCTTAAGCAGTAACTGTTTTTTGGGGGGCAGGGAGTTGTCTTTTGCTCAGTGTGAGTGTAACCCTATACTACTGATGGAAATGGATACCTTAGAACTTAGCAATTTATACGTCTCATTCAGCAACAGAAATGTGTGTGCTTAGACAGGGCCAACTCCCACATGCTTTTGTTTTCCCAGCCTTCAGTTGTGAAACAAGAGCTTCAATCTCTTCCAAAGGCTGGCAAACAGCACCCCTCCAAAGAGCACAGCAGCATGTATTTACCTGCACCACTAGGCACATGTGACAGGCAGCAGGGCCAGAGGGTCAGCCTCCCGAGTGACCGCATGGCATGTCAATGCCCATGGGGGAGCCTAGCTGAGCTGTTTGTTTTCCTCGGGTTCTGTATAAAAGGGAAAGCTCATGCTGAGCCATGGCTTTGGAGGCTCCCACTTCCTGGCAATTCAGTTGCGCACCCTCTGAGCCCTGCAAGAGACAGACAGACTGCCTTTCACTGACTTTGTGCCTGGGAAATAGAAAACAGGTCTGCTCTCTAGGACAGGTTAGGTGCGTTAGACCCTGGTAGCGTCTTGGAAATAAAATGCAAGATGGAGCTTTGGACCAGACTCATAAGGAGCTTGAGAGCTACTTTAACCTATTGCTTTACTTCTGCTGTTTGGTTGAACAGCATACTTTCCAAACGGAAGCTCTGAAAAATAGAGAAGGGCAACCTTGGGTCCGACAAATTGGCTGGGCTTCAGTGACTTCATGATATTGTCTGTTTACATCAGCTTGGGGGAACCAACTATGAAAATATTGCTAATACCAGAAATCCAGAATACAGGAACTCCAGCCATCTGCCTTCTGTGGTCTGAAGGCCAAAAAGGAATGGGGTTGTTTTCTTTGCTTACTCTTTCAACCAGCACATTTGCTGTTTTCCTTTTCTGGTCTCTTAAATTATCAGAATAGTCACTCTTCAAACCATAAAAAGCCAGTCTCCACTTTGCTATGCTGTTGTTATCTATTTATTAAAGTGCATCCTCTTAATAAAAACATCCAAGAAATCAGCCTTTTCTGATTATACATTCAGGTATTCCAGATTTATAGCACTCATTTGCCATAATTGAGCCTTATGATGAGTACAAAATTTCTGCTAAAAGAGAAAGAAGAAAATAGCAAAATGGTATGGGGCAGCGTTCATGTAGAGATAAAGCAATGATTGTGTCATTTGTTTTGGAGGGTAGGTTTCCTATTAAGCTGAAGTCTAAAGCAAGGTACATTGATTTACAGGAAATTGCTCACTTACACACATGGTAGACATTTACATTCCCTACTTCAGAAGCCCCTGTATACTGATAAGCCTTTGAGATTTCAGCCAAGTATGTCATCAATAACATCAGTGGCTGTTTATAAACATTTTTTTTTCCTGAATCAGGTTGTCAAAGTTCAGGAAAATATTTTCCTTTGGTCTCTGTGAATGAGTTGCTTGAAATTCAGTCACATTGTCCTCTTCAAAGGGAACCAAAGGAACCCAATCCTATTTCCTAGAAAAGCCTCAGTGAAAAAGGAGAGCCAAAGCGACTTTCCAGAGAAGTGGTACCGTTCTTTTTGTTTTTACCATTTAATGGAAAAAATAATTGTTTCCTGTTATTGTCCCCTTGCATTTTGCGATCTTTGAAAAATGTTTTCGTGATCTCCCCTATTGCTTGTGGAGGAATTATATATATGACTTGGAAGAATGCATTAATAATTAAAATGCCTTCCTATAACTAAGACAGCAAATTTGGACTTGGCCACCCCCCATCTAATAGCTGGCACTGGAACCTTTTTCCTGAAAGGTTTTGGCCCCATCTGAAGGTCCTGATTTAGCAAATCCTTTAAGCACATGCTGTTGTACAGCAGATGTGCTTAAGAGTTGCTGAAGTGCAACCCTACATTTCACTCATCCTCCCATGTGTAAAAAGGCAGAAAACAGTCTGTCTTTTGTCTGTCTTGCGCTCTGAGAGAGAAAGTTTCAGCAAGCAGGTGGTGTCCCCTATTACATTTCAACACAGAGAATACATGATAATAGAATTTGGCACCAAGGCAAAATGCAAGTAAATATCATGTGGAGCATCTATCTGTTGCTCTAAAGCAAACATTAGGAAACGAATAATCTAAATAATTACGTACAAGAGGGCAGAACATGGGCCATGGTGATGTAGGCTTCCCCTGCTCAGAGGCAGTCGCTGGCACCGCGGTGCTTCCTTCAGAGCTGGCCATCCTCCATTTTTTTTTTGCCCGGGCGGTAGCCCAGAAATACCCATTTTCTCCAGGCTTTGAAAGCGACATGGGGAGACTCTTCACAGGAGGCAGGATGTTAATTTATTTGCTCTGTTGAGTTTCTACACCTGATTCCCACCCTACTCTTCTGTACTCCCATTCCAACCTCTGATAAGGCAAACCTGCCCCCTCCTCACCCATCCCTCCTGTGCCATCCTCAACAGATTTGGCTGGCAGCAAAAACCTGGCTCCAAAACCAGCAGAAGTGACAGTAACCAGTAACACTCCTGTTTTGCCTGGGGACAGGTTTTGTGCCAGATCTAGAGATATGATTGCTCCTCAGTGCTGTGGTTATGCCAAAGTATCTTATGGCACTGGGATCTCACCCTGCTGTGGAGAAAAATGTCAGGCTGTGATCAACATGGGCCTTCAAGCACACCTTAACTACAAACTAAAAAACCTCAGCTGCTGTGTTTGCTCAGCAGCTCTGGCACTGCTGGGTGACATTACACTGAAGAGGTTATCCTGCTGTTTTTTCTCACTGGAAACCCTGAGATGAATGCAGGCATAGAGAAGAAACACTTTGTCAAAATGAACAAAGTGCATGATAGTTTCTCAAGGTGGTTCTCCTCATGATGGCCCGGAAGGGAACAGAGGGGTGCCTGGGGGACTGACAGTGATGTGCAGGGCACAGACCCCTGTGGGTCACCTCTCCACAGCCATGCTGCTCCAGCATCACCACCTCCTGCTGCAGCAGCACTTGCTTCAGCTACGTGAATGAAACCACACAGTAGACAGCTCTGAAGCCTGTTGAGGATGTCTTTCCTGAATGCCCATGAGCTATGAGCTGGGCTTTGCCCTGAAGGTACCACTACCCTTCTTGCCCACAGCTCTCTCTGAGCACTGGTATGCCTAAGCTTATTTTATCTTGTACAACTGTGCATATTCTCATTGCCCATCTTGGTGCCTTATATTCATTGAGTGGCATAAGCTATTTGACTCTTACTGCCCAAAAGAAGGGGGTTATAAGAGGAGAAGATAGGGGAGGATTTGCTGGCTTTTAGTTTATCCTCCTGTCAATCAACCAGCTGCAATCCCTTACAGATAACAAGTAATATCTGTCCAGATCAGCAACTGCTCTTCAGCCCCTGTGAGAACTTGCTGAGACCAAGCTTGAAATCAGTGTATTCAAACATGTTATGCTGGCTGAGTTAATGAGCTGTAAGAGCAAAGGGAAACAGGGAAATGAGAGACAGGGGGAAAGGGAGGGAAAGTTTGATGGTCCAGTTCCTGCTCAAGCTCCACTGGGAGATGGGCACTCACCTACGTACAGTATTCCAGCTCTAGAGACTTAAACAGAAGGAAACAGTTTTGGCAGCAGAGCAGCTTTGCAAGAGAAAGCAATGCTAAGAAAGGAGGGAAGGCATTTGCAGTATCTACTGTAGCCACAGGATGCCCTCTAAAGGAGCTCTGCCTTTCCCCACAGCCTTTCAGATCACCACTTTGGCTCCCAGCCTCACTAAAACTCCATGCCCATGGAAGTGCTTAGCAGATGTGACTATGTACACACATAGATATATGATATGCGTACAGTCACCCCTCCAGATGAACGTGAATGGACAGATGTGGTGCAGCTTTTGGCACACAGTTTCGCACCCAGTCACACCTCTGTCATCAGCAGATCATTTCTGTGCTGTTAGATGTTTGCAAAATGTGCATATGGGATCCCAGCAGCGATTGCCTCTTGTAAAATGATGACAGCTCCTCAAGAGACACAGTAGCATCACCTGGGTGGAAGCCCAGCTGTCCATGGCTCTCTTTTGTCTAAGGGACACCTACTGCGGGAGATGATCTCCCTCATTTTTCAGGCAGCACAAGAGGAACATGGAGTTTGTTGCTTTTTCAGCTTCATAATAAAGCTATCCAGTTCTAAAATTATCAGAGTGAAATGGAGGCTTATGAAACGTGTGTGTGGGTGTTAATGGAGACCGAACCACTCTTATAACTGCCTTAAAAGCTATTTCATAAAATAGTCTCATTGTCAGGGGCTTTAAGCATACACGATTAATATCTTAACTGACTATGCCTCATTTTGCATTATCTCAAAGGACAAATTTATAAGATGATACACACTATCTAGTCTTTATAATGCTTGCATCTGTAACTGACATGCTTTGGGAGAGCTTTACTATTATTGCTAGTTATAGAAACATACTAACTTGCCATAAACAACCAGAAGTAAATTAATCAGATTTGAAAATGTGTTCAGGAGTTTGCTCCTGCATATAAACTGCCAAAAGCAACCTGATATCTGCATGAAGAGAGGTAAATATTGCTCAGAGATATTAAACACTACATGTATAAATAAGTTTAATTTAAAGCATACTCAAAACTACCAATGCTATTTTTTTTTCTTGTGACATAAGGTTGCGCATTTTATAGAAATGCTTTTACTGAAGACATTTAGATTTTAAAAACATTACAAATATTTTATAGCTTTCCTATTTCTTGAAATTTCATTTTAACTATTGGAATAGCATTGTTAGGGCACCTATCCATTTTATTAGGTAGCCTCAATTTGTTAAGAAGGAAAAATAAAAAATGCTAATTATAGGATGACTTAAAACACATTACTTTTCAGAAAAGTTTCATGCCTGGTAATTGCATGCCCCTGGGCACATTAGTGCACTCATAGGAATCCCTCTGTCTCCCCAAGCAGAGTCCTCAGAGAGTGGGATGCTCAAGGAAAAGGAGACTTTTTCTATGAGTAGACAAGGAAAGAGTTCAGCTTCCTTAGTCTTGCAAACCAGTGACAGAAAGGAGGTATGTTTGTTGCCTGTGAATGTTAGAACAAAATACCCAAAAGCTCTTTCATCCAGTGGAAAATATTGGCATAGAAATAAATATGAGCATGTTAAGAAGACAAGAATTGACAGGTCTATGCAGCTCTGAGATCCTGTTTCTGATGCAGTGATGCTTAGGGAAGAGTATAAAAACATTCATTTTAAGCTATCCCCAACGTCCCTCAAAGGTTTTGAAATACTACAGGAATCAAGAAGGATATCACAAAGCTCTGAGATGAAAGAGGGAATGTGATGCCCCAGTTTTCTCAGAAAGAAAAGGCATGTTATCCTTGTCTTCGAAGACTCCAGCACCAGACACATCTCTCCTCTACTTTTCCTTGGGGGCCATTCTCCAGATCCTGGGAGGGAAGACCAGTCTTCTTTTCTGGTCTGAAAGGTCTGTGTTGTTGTACAGAAAATCCATCAATATTCTTGACATCAGGAGATGAACAAAAAGGAGGAAAGTGTGCTTGCCAATGCACACCCCATGTTTTCATTAGCTAGATATACCCAGCACCCTGTATAATGTCTAGGGACACTGCATTACCCCGTGGATGCTCTCTCTGGTTCATATACTAGACCTAGACACTGGGTCCATCTGCACTAAGGAGGCAAGGCACCAGTATACAGATTATTGTTATGTATATGCTGGGCAGCTGAAATAAACTGTCTTTGGAGTTATGGATGAAACTGAAAAAGCTGGTTGTGGCAGATGGCATTCCCATTACTAGTGTCCTTGGGAAGACAGTCGGCTACATTGCTGGAGAGGACTGTAAAACCTTGAAAAGGAAAAAAGATATACTGAGAAACATGGAATCAGTAGAAGGCACGCCCTTGCTGCAGACGCATCATTTCTATGCCTAAGTATCGTTTAGTATCCTTTCTTGCTTTGACTCATCCCTCTGTGGAGCTACATCTCCTGCTGCATCACTGTTGCCTTCTGCCTTCTTGAAGAACAGCCTCTAAACGAATTTGTGCCACGAAAGTTTAGATACCAAATGAGGTAGCTGATTCACAGCTGCAGGTGCATGAAAGGGAGACACAACTCCAGAAGGAGACTGGGATGGATTTGGGAGTTTCTTTCTTTTCTGCCGTGATTGTAGGGCACATCTTAGGGCAATTGCATCCCTAATTTACACACTGCTCTTGGGTACTAATTGTAACCAGGATGACTTATGCAGTGTAAGAGAAAAGGTGCTGCCAGCTATCAATTATCTGTCAGTTTGGTGACATCTTTTGTAACTGAAATGGTTTCAGGACTTATGTTCAAGGCTGCTCTCCAGCCTGGCTTGCCAAGGGCCTGCTTAGAGCTCACACTGCCTCCTCCTCTCTCACTGCCTTCAGCAAGGACTTTTTTGAGCAAGTTGTTCTGCCTGCCAGATCTCTTCTGAACCCTAGTGCCATCCCTGAAAATGAACATCATTGCACTGGCTGGAAATAATTTCAAAGTGACAGCTGTGGTCTGATCTCTTTCTTTTTCATTCCCTGATAGTTTGTTACATCAAAATACTTTGCAAAGTAGCTTTTAAGTGAAGTACCACAACCCTTTACACTCACAGCTCTCAACCATTTGAAGACAGTGATGGACTTAAATATATGAGGTACAGCTAAAACATCTCCTTGTGAAAGTCCACATTGTCTGAATCATACAAAAAGAACAGAGAAGAAGAAGAGAATTTTTCACTTTTCCATAGTTATGTCTTCTAAATGGTCTTCAAACTTGTCTTTCATCTCTGGGTTTGTATGTACTGGTGTTGCCTAAACCTTGTTTTGAACCCACAGACTTTCTTTTCCTCTACAGACCTCATTATTCCTTCATTCTTCCTGTCAGGGGAAGTCTCCTGCTCATAGATACAGACTCAGAAATCCTAGCTGCTATTGAAGGCCAGGGCAAGAGACTTAAAAGATAAGCAAGCAATTGGCACTCTGATGGATATTTGAGGTTATACACTCTGATAGTAGAAATAGCTACCCTGGTCTAAAAATACCTTGTAAGATTACATCAGGACCAAGGGCCCTGTGTGAGAGCTATTTTCACATGAAAACAATGTCTGTGACTTTCAAGGGAAGTGTATTTGTTGTTTTGCAAAACCCTTCATCTTGAGAACTATCTTCTGCTGCCTCCTGCTCACACCCCCCATCATGGTTTTGTTCCTTCCACTGTTTAATCTTTATCTTCCTTTGCAAAAATAAAAGTCAGGTGGGAAACTGTTTTTTCTGGGCATTCCCACAGCACGTATTTGCATTTTTGAGCAGTGTCTCAATAGCATGGTGCTCTTCAGATAATCTGAAATCACAGAGGCTATGCAGGTAGCAATCACAGTACTATGCACAACTATGACTATGCCAAGTCAGAATCAACACCCCAGAAACAAAACAGACTGGCTGAAAGTGCAAAGGTTAGCTGGCAAATATGTGCAGTCCTAGCTCCTACAAACTGCAGGTTAAAGGGCAGTGACATCCTGCAGCTGAGATTTCTTCCTCTGTGTCCAACCACAGTGAATTTCAGGATGAATTTTACAGTCTTGTGTGGACCAGCAGCAAAGAATGACATGGATTTCTGAAAGCCTTTAATATAAAGATACTTCAAAAGTTTCAGGAAACCTTGATCTAATCTGACAAATTGCAGCACCTCCAGAGGATTCGTTCAACTTGAAGCATTTCTTTGCCTTTTATAATTTTTTTTAAACCTCAGTCATGATGTGAGGAGGTGATAAAAGTGCCCTCCCTTCCCTTCTGCTCCCCCCATTGCTGAAGTGAACGGCATCCAATTTCTCCAGTGCTGATGTTCTGACATTTCAAGTAGCAAGCAACAAGGATTTGAGTTGGTTTTTGTTTAGAGTTTTTTTGTGCTTGGATGTGTTTTGGGGTTTTATCTGCTTGCATGAGGGCTGGAACTGTATTTAAAAATACACCAGCTTCAGACCATAGAAAAGCTACAGAAGAGGTAAGTGGCGAAGGGACTTGTTGCTGAAACCAGTCTGGCTCTGGGTCTTAAGTAACACAGGCAAGTGGAAGGTTTCTGTAGAATAGAAAGGTGTTGACACAAGTGTCTGCAGTAAAGCAGGAGTCAAGTGTCATGTTTTTACAACCTCTGGATGTGCCCATTCTTTAACTTCCCCATCCCCTCCCAAATCAGCGCGCAGTGTTCAGCAGTGCTTCAGTCTGGCTGAGCTTTGGCCAGCTTTTTGGACAACTTCATTCAGCATTGCTGTTGCCAGCAAAGATCCCTGCCTCCAGGTTTTTTCAACTGGAACCACTCTTTCCTGATGCCCCTTTCTTGATAAACTAGAGCTGAGCAAACAGCCATCAAAACAGATTTAAAGAAGCACCAATACGAACAGGAACATTTTGCTGCTGTTTTGACTTAGCAGGACCAAATGCAGATGCCTGCTGAACTGGGCAAATAGGCATCAGGGCAGTATTACACTTCACCTTTTTATTAGGGTTCAAGGCAAGCCTTTCCCTCCTTTCTTCCTATTTCGTACATAGTTTGGAGTTCTTTTTAGAAGTTACTTTTATTTTTAAGTTTCAGTCTTTTCCATTTTTCTGGTAAGTGAACTAGCTGAAACTGATTGTAAAGTTGTTCCCTAGCAAAAGGTAAACATGAATCATGCAGAAATGTTGACAATAGAAACAGGTTTTCACAAAAAAAGCTTTGTTTTTAAAAAGACTATTCTTTAGTTACTGGTTAAATGCTTGCATGTTTGAATGCCCTCTCTGTTGTGAATAATGAGAAGTCGCAAATCTGCCATCCTGGACCAGGCCTAGAGCTGAGCTGATTCCCTTCCTGCTTACAGTGGTCTGGGAGAAGGACCAAGCAGAATGTGTCAGGATTTCTTGAAGGGGAGTGGTAGCAGTCCACCTTCACACAAAGTCACCTCATCATGGGATGGAGACTGTCTAAACATGCAGTATAAGAAGTCTTGTGCAACTTTTATTCACCAAGACAAAGTTCTGGTATTCTTGTTCACCTTATACAAGCCCAATGGTACTTTAAAACTTGCTGAAATACTGGGTCAGGCCACCTCTGTGTTTCTGATTTCCACAGCTTAGTTGTAGACAACAGAGGGCTAAAGACCAGGGGAGACAGATACTACTTAACAAAATCACAGATTCAGCTTCTTCATGCATGATGCATGTCAACTGTTCCAGCCTCATTATCATCTCTTTGGCCTTTCCCAGGACTCACTCCAGTACGTCCATGCCTCTCTAGTACTGGGGAGCCCAGAACTGGACCCAGCACACCCAAGTGAGGCCTCACCAGTGCTGAGCTGAGTGAAGGATCACTTCTCTTACTCTATTGGCAGTGCTTTTCCTAATGCAACCCAGGCTTTCTCTGTAGCCAGGGCACATTGCTGGCTCATGTTCAATTTGGTGCCCACCAGGACTTCCAGGTCCTTTTCTGCCAAGCTGCTTTCCACATGGCCACCCCCAAGCTGGTTGCTGGTGCAAGACTTTGCATTCTTCCCTCAAGTGCAGGACTTTGCATTTATTTTTTTGAGCTTTATGTGGTTCCTGCCAGCCCATTTCTGCGGACCTGTGTGCAGCAGCACGACCCTTTGGTGTACCATCAGCCACTCTCAGTTTTGTGTTGTCTGCACTCAGTGGGTAGAGATTTGACATCAAGAGAAGCAAGTAGCCCTCCTTAGACCATACAGAAAAGCTGGGTAAAACCAGGAACTGGCTTCAGTCAGAAACTATCCTTTTGTGTGCAACAAATTTTCCCCTTTACACACAGCAACTCTATTTATTATCAGTTTTTAGGCATACTGTACCTATTTCCATTCTGCATTATTTTCATTATCACTGAAAGCCACAGTGAATTGTAACAGGACAAACCTATAAATCAGTTTTTCCTCTCTTGAAATTTTTATCTATATTGGTTTGGTGTGGAAGGGGTCACACTCGCTCTCAGCACCCACTAAGGTGAGGTTCCAGTCTCTAACTGTCACATCTTCCCTCTGCCTTCCGCTGCTGAGCATCCCAGCACGTCAGTTTCACCTGAGACCTCTGAAATTTTTCCAGCTCCCAGCAATTCTGCTGCCCTCTGAGCATCCATCCACCCCAAAGGATCATTCTCCTGCTCTTCCTTCTCCTCTCTGAGCAGCTTGAGTCCTGTTGTTTAATGATCCCCAGCAATAAACAGGAAAGACAGGAGAGTGCAGGAAATGCCTTCTCGGGTCAAATCAGTGTGTCTGTCCTGGCTCTCTGGGAACAGCACACAAATCTTGGTGCTACCCAGGGTCCACTGTCCTTGTAGTGCCCCACACAGCAGCTGTAGAATTAGGGATGTTAGAGAGTACATCCTGGCTTATTTATGGATCTGTTTACGGACCTGTTGTTCATGAAATTTTTCTCAAGTAATTTTGCACCTGATGGTACTGTCTGTATCCACAGCCTCCTGTGGCAACAAGTTCCCAATTTTTCCTAGTTGCCATGTAAAATTTTTCTTGCTGCTGTTATAAATCCATTTGTATTTCAGTGAGTGCCCACACTTCCTCTATTGAGGGATCAGGTGAACAACAGCTTTACATTACACTTACTATTGTATTAATATATTGTAAGCCTCTGTCATATAATAGTTTGTGTTAGAAAGGATCTTAAGATCATCTAGTTCTGACCCCCTGCCATGGGCAGCGATATCTCCCATTAGACCAGATCCTTAAAGTAATTAGAAAACTGATGTTGAGGCCTTACAGAAAGAAAATCTGTACTACCTGGTGCAGTATGGCGTGGTAAAGAAATCTCAGGCAGCTCCTGTGGACAAAGAGCCAAGAAATGGAAAACAGGAGAAAGCTTGAGTGTCTCCTGGATGCAGAAAGAGAGGGAACCTTCTCTCCCAGGATTTATGGCTGTTAAAACAAACAAGAAAAAACAACAAAGGGTTAAAAAAAATATGGCCCTTTCTGTACAGAATAAAACTTAATAGTCTGCGAAGTAAAGAACTTGGAGGAAAATCCACTCTGAACTTAATTTTTCACAGTGAAAAGTAACTAATTGATTGAAAGTAGTGAGAACAGGTAGCAGAGCTACTTCAGATTACTACAGGGTAAAATCCCAGTGCAAATGCCTATAATTTTATGAAAGCAATCTAGTTAGTTACAAGTGACTAGGACTAAGGTTTAAAATAAAACACTGTGGGAGAAGGTTAAAAGGTATGATCTCCAGTTTGAGATAGAAGACAAGGCTCCTGGAAAAGAACAAAAAGGCAGGGAAGATTTACAAGGGAAGTGAGCTTTAAGAGGGAAACTGCATCAGCAACAAAAGGGAGGAAAAATGGCAAGATAAAGAGAGGCAGATAATTCTGATATAGAAAAGATAAGGCCAGAAGAGATAAGAAAAGAGGAAAGGGGTTTAGAACAAAAGTAGAACCAATCTTCAGACTTAGGTAATAGACCTTAAGGATTTACAAGAACAGCAAAAGTGAGGGTAAATATCTGTGTATTGTGCCCCATCTGTACTCCCCATAACCAGCTTAACAATATCTTTGTACAGTTGACCTGCAGTGTGCGAAGCTGCAGAAAGCCAACTCTCCTTTAATGTACAAGAAACAATTCTTCAGACATTAGACACGGCTCTTAGTGAAAGCTTTCATCTGGCTCAGTGGAAAATGAAGAAATAGTCTCTTTCAATAAACATGAGCAGCAGCAAAAAAGCAATGTCTTAAAGCTTTACTTGCTTTGGGTGGATGTTTAGGTAGGGCCAAAGCTATGCCCCTATGGGTGTTTTTACTACTGTAGCTGTTGTCCACAAAAGGCACATACTCAGGTTTAAGACCTGAGCTACCGTCTGTATAATTTGATGCAAGGCTGTTTTTTCTGGCTTTAGGACCTGATTTGGCATTTAAATATATAGCTATCCTTATTGCTTTACTACCTCATAGTCTTTGCTAAATGACATTTCAGATGAAGTCAGTCATCAGGCATCCATCTACACAACTGCTGGAGAAGTGGAGTATGAAGAACAGATAAGAAGATTTGATCTGCTGTTGCAAGCAGATGCTAGCGGATGCACAAGGAAGGTTAAGCAGAGCCTCCACCTTGCTGTCCTTCTGCAAGCTGTGGCCAGATAAGGGCACAATCAGAGTGGAAAGATTCAGATTAGACGGACAGCATCAGGGTAGTAAAATATCTGCTTATTCAGTGCTGTGGTTTTGGGTGGGAAAAGAGCCCCTTTCCTCAAACATGCCTGCGTTTATCCCCCTCTCGCCCCATCAGGGTGGGTGGCTATTCTTGATTCTGGTTGAGTTATTCATAACACCCAAAGCAGGGGAACTGGAGGACAGAGATTAAGTGACTTCCCCACCAGTGGTGACAACCAGGAAACAAACCCAGGTTTCCTGCTTTGCCCTTCTGGGCTTTAACCACAAACATTTCCACCACAGGGTACTACAAATTACCTTTGCTTCTCCCCCTGCTCCACTGCTCCACACCATGGCACTAGGGATGCCAAGGCTCAGGCATGGCTTTCAGTCCGTTTGCTCCTCATACCTCTCTATTCCCACAGAGCTCATTGACTTCAAGTTCCAACGCACAAAGCAGAAAGGGTTCTGCTGGTACAGTGCATCCCCACTGCCTCTCCCAAGCATCCTCTCAAGGCTCTCGGCAGCCTCTGCACTTTTTGCACAGGGGCAGGGGAAAGACACACACTCCATCTATCACTATCACCTGCAGCCTGCGTCATACGGCCCATTGCACTGCAGCAGGGCTGAGGATCATGCAAGCTGCATGGTTTTGAGGCTTACTCAACAGTGAATGTAACTCCAGTGTTTTTTGTTTGTGCCTGGCATGTAACGCCTGTAATACAGTGTATTGATGTTTCTGACTTCTGATATAGATGGGCCTGTCTGAAATGTCATTACCTGAAACCTGAAAAGCCTTTTTTCTTGCATACCAGGGTTTATTTTTATTGCATGGCATGATCCTTCGCTCAGCAATAATCACTAGCTCTGCTGTTTCACTGCTCAGTGAGCAGCCTCTGATCTTGCCACTGACCCCACAAATCATGGAAGAAACAGCCTCCCACTAAGTACAGAAACACCCTTCCCTCCACCCTTCACCCCAGCAGCCTCAGCACAGTCCCTGTCCCCATAACCCGGCTGCAACTGCCTCCTTTATCTGCACTAAGCAGCCCTTCCTCTGTCTTTCCATGCTGCCATCAAGGGCTAGAGCAGTTTCCTGTAATATTTTCTGTGCCACTTGTATCTTAACTTTGCCTCAAGTAATCTGTATGTCTGGTGAGCATTTTCCAAGGCATGTCTTGCTGCAGACCATATATCTTGCTTTGCCCCCATCCCTCACACTTCCTCTGATGCTACTGAATCTCTTCTTTACTCACTTTTGATTTTAAGGTTTCCTGTTCTCAGGACATGGGATCTCCAGGCAATATAACGTAAACTGCCAAACCAATTTGCTTTTAACCTTCTTGTTAAAGTATTCAAGATAACTCTTGCTCTGTTACACTCAAAGTATACATTGCACGTGTTGGTTTCTCCTGCTGTTCCCCAAGCCCCTGCTTGGTTTTGGACCAAAGCATGGTTTTAATCATTGCTGCAGTTAAGATTTTTCACAAGAAATCAGTTAAAGGCAGTGCATTTAACAGCCTGACCATTAAAGAAGAATGTTTACATAGGAAAGTCTAAAAGAAGTTGCAAATGTTCTGTATGTTATGTCTTGAGTCTGAAAAGAATGTGCATCATATGGAAAATTCACAGCACTCTATGTATTTACCTAGGAAATCAGGACATTTACTGAAGATTACGTTTTTAATATATGGACCATTACAAAGTAAGTTTTGGAAAGGAGATATATGGAAAAGAACCATAACTGAGGATTTCCATGTTCTCTGCTCCTCTGTTGAATAGCAAGCAGCATCAATATCCAAGTTAACAATTTACTATGAAATTTGTCTCTTTTTCTTTTAGGACGGGATAAAGAGATATGATGCAATGAACAGATTAGTTTTAACTGAGGTTAATGAGAGATTCTTTAAAAGTGCAAATACTGGCTAATATACATGTATAAAATTTTGCTCATATTTATAGCACACCTAAATGCAGAAAGAATGATTTTTTTCTATTGGTTTGTTAAAAAATTGATCTTTCGGTGGTCTTCTCCGTGGGGAGAGCTGGAGTGGGAGGTTTCTGCTCAGCACATTTGTCAGATTCAGTCCTTGACCAGAAGAATGTTGTTTCTCCATACATAAAAATAACTCAGATGTAATGGGACACTCTTAAAGGTTATTCCAAGACTCTACCTCTGCTGAGAGACTGAACCTCAAATGAGCTGCTGCCTTGCACATCCCTGTGTAGTGGCTGTGCGTGTCCCCTTCCTTTGAAATCACCTGCTTAATCTGAAATACATGGATGCAGCAAGATTACTTACATGCTGAAACGTGTGCAAAGGTTTCTACAGCATCAGGAACTTATTGAAGAAATAAACCATTAAAAAGTCAGGCACTACCACCATCACTCTCTGCTACCCCAGCCAAGTCAGTCACCTGTGACAGAGCTCTGAGCTCACTCTGGTTTCCCCTTCGACAACACTTTCAGCAACTTTTCTAGACTAAGAACATCATGACTCCAGAAAATGCATCCAGGGTAAGTACACTTGAGAAGCTAAAATACATCTGTATCTTAGGACACAAATGACATATTTTAAACCTGCTACAGTTCTGTATCCAGAGAATCAGTAGAATCAATCTCAGAAACGCTGGTGCTGGTCCATTCTCATTTCCCAGTAACATGTACTTGCCTCGTGAGAAAATAAGACTTTAGGGGTGGGAAAAATGATACCCAGTGAATCCATGTTAAGCAGTATCTACTCCGGACTTTGGGATTTGCACTGGCTGTAAAGCTTTTCAGATGAGGTGACAGTAATTGGAAGGTCATAGTCTCATTTTTGCTGTTGCCGCAACTGCAGTCATTGCAATCACCTGAGCTTCTCACAAAGTACCTCTTGAATAAGGAGAGTGGAGTCACAGTGTGCTCATGAGGAGGGCTCCATGGCTGGGGCTTGCAGAGCTCAGATCCCACGACATCCCAGACATGGTAAGAAAGATGGTGTTCAAAAAGATCTCAGCCTACATTCTCTGTCCAGCAAAATGCAGACAGGAGTGTGTGTATGTATCTGGCTGGTTAAGTGCCCACCAAATTATTTTATTTAACCTGTGACTGTGGCATTTAAGGGTAATTTAGGCCACGCTGGGATCTTAGGTTACTTAAAACTATGCCAACCCAAGCATTCAGTATTCAGGTGGATCTGTGTGGAGCCAAGTTTGCTCTATTTGCTTTCCTCTAATTTTGCCTTTTCCTTACTTAACAGCAAGAACAAAGCAGGACCTGGGCCTCAGAAAGACCCAGCGCAGATGGCTGTTTGTGAACTGGTCCCTACTGTACAATCTGGGGGAACAGATGAGCACTTTTACAGCACAGTTCATGTCTTCTGAAGCAGTTTTCTCTACCTGATCAGAAATGCATTGCTCTGAGCACCCAGTCCTGGGCTGCTGACATCGCTGGGAGCTGTGCCCCCAGCCAGAAATGCCTTCGGGTCTCAGGCACGTGTTAGACTTAAAGTTAAGGACATGTTTACATTCCTGTTAAGCTGGTTTTAATCACATGCTGAAGAGCTTTGCAAGGCTGATGCCAGAATTCAATCGTGTAGTGGGTGGTTAGAGAGAAAGTGGTAACTGCAAAGACCTGCAATGGAGAGTCAGAAGAAAATGAATTGGTCTCCATATAACACCCTTGTGCTCGCCATGTAACACCCTTTTATTATATATCCCCCTATTTACCTTAGGAATCTGCCTGATTGGTAGATGAAATTTTGATTTTTCAGCTGTTTACCTTGTGATCTCCCTGGCTGTTTTCTCTTCTAAAGTTAGCCTGAGTAAATATTTGACTTTGTCCCTTAAGCCACTGCATACCGTTGTGTAACCTAATAAACCCTTTTATTTCATTAGCACCAGTTTATCCAATGTTCCGGACTAATTGAGAGTGGATTTCCAAGAAGAAAACGGAAGAACATGTTCAGAGCCACGGACACCTCCTCACCTGTTTACGAAAGACAGCGCAGGTTCTGCAGGACAGAAAACATACTGGCATAAAACACCGCATCTCACCTCCCTGTAATTTCCTCAGTCCCTATCGATTCCCTGAACTAAACCCCACAACATCCCATATTTAGATAAAAATGAAAGCTAAAAAGTAAAGCTGCTGTTTTCCTCCGCCCAGGAGGGATTATTGGAGCAGGTTCTGCACTGACAATTCTGCCTTAGCAATGGGGGAGGCGGCTGGACACGCAGGTGGAAAGTGACGACCGTTGTCTTGTTTACAGCTACTTGCTTCAGCAGTGTTTGATCATTGTAAGGAAGAGAGGTATCAGAGGGAAAGGCAAACACCATGACAGCAAAAAGCCTGTGTCCCAAGCCCGTATCCTGCTTAACTTCCCTGACCACACGGCAGCAGTGGGAGGGTTCAGGTAGTGACCATCCCCTGCCTTGCACGGTCATTGCTGTCACTGTACCCATCATGGTCTCACCTCCAGACAGCTCAAATTGATTGACTATTGCTGCTCTGTGGTCTCAGTTTATCACTCAAAAGGATTTTCTGGGCTACATCAGAAAACCTTGGAAATATGAGGCATTATAAAGGTATGGAAAATACACAGCACAGGTCCTTTCCCAAGGAACTTTGCCTTTAGGTGAGGGAAAGGCATATAATAAATGGCTGAAAACCTGGTTTGACTTGAACAAAATTTGGAGTGGAGCTTGTATCCTATACCGTGTTTCTCATTGTGTAACCACAGCGACTCTGATGATACTGGCAACTGAGCAGCAAAGCTGCTGTCTCAAGGACCCACAGTGTCACATTTCAGAGCCTCCAGGAGCGCCCCCACTCTCTCTGTTGACCCAGTAAGATGCCAGGATCCATTCTGTAAGTGCCCTGCGTTACTCCTGAACATTTGTGTTCAGGCAGTACCATTCCTGGGCTGCATACCCAAGCAGGCGATTTGAAAATGGCCTGACACCTCTTCCCAGTAGAAGCACAAGGGCTAACTGATAGCGCTCCTCATTCGGCAATCTAAATCACACACTCATTGTGAAACAGCTCATAGAATCACAGAATGGTTTGGGTTGGAAAGGACCTTAAAGCTCATCTAATTCCAGCCCCTCTGCCACAGGCAGAGACACCTTCCACTAGACCAGGCTGCTCAAAGCCGTGTTCAACCTGGCCTTGAACACTTCCAGGGATGGCGTAGCCACAGCTTCTCCAGGCACTGCGCTCCAGGGCCTCATTCCATCATAGTGAAGAACTTCTTCCTAATATCTAATCTAAATCTCCCCTCTTTCATCCTAAAGCCATTTCCCCTTGTCCTGTCACTACATGCCCTTGGAAAATGTTCCTCTCCAGATTTCTATTAGGCCCCCTTTAGGCACTGGGAACTGCTCTAAGGTCTCCCTAGAGCCTTTCGTTCTCCAGGCTGAATAAGCCCAACTCTCTCAGCCTGTCTTCGTAGGAGAGGTGCTCCAGCCCTCAGAGCATCTTCGTGGTCTTCCTCTGGACTTGGTCAAGCAGGTTCACATCCTTCTTGTGCTGGGAGCCCCCGAGCTGGATATAGTATTCCAGGTGGGGTCTCATATGGATTTCCCCATAACTTGGTCCTTTTGAGGGGCATTTTCTGAGCCATTTCTAAGGCAGAAGGACCTGTAAGAGCTTAGACAGACTTTTACATGTCATATTCTGAAAATCATTCATAAATTCCTATTAAAAGTTCACGAGGCTGCTAAGCTACAAATGAGGACACCAAAAACACCAAGGGAAAAAAGCCATAATAAACTATGTGTCCTCTTCTGACTCTTATGAACTCAGGACTCTGATCTTCCAAAGCCAACTGCAGATCCAGAGAACGAGCTCATGTCCTGCCTGTGCAGCGTGGCACTGCTACTGCAGAGCCAAGACTCTACACAGCTTTGCCGCTGTGAAACCTGCCCTTGCCCAGGGACACAGGAGCGTGGCCGGCCAGGGACAGCACAGGACGCACCCAGGCAAATCTGTTTTCTTCCCTTTTTGCTTTCTCCATGGCTCCTGGAATGCTTTTGCACATTGTGGAAAAAATGCAAGAGCAGGGAGAAGCGGCCAGGAATGTCACTCTCCTGTCACTCTCCCTGTCGGCACAGTGGCTCACGCCAGCATCAGTACCAGAGGAAGCCACAGGAGCCCCTGATGCCTGTGTCAGGTGAAACATCGAGAGATGAGATGAATTTTGGGGTAATCCAGTTTGGACTTAAAGGAGGAAAATGCATCATCTGCACAAATTTGGTTAATGCAGGCTTGCAGCGGAAGAGGCAAAACCTGGTTTTGTCAGAAAGCTGGCTTGCAAGCACTACAAAACATTTCACAAACTTTCAAACCCGTCTACTCCTCCTTTTTTTTTCATTAACAGGCACCTTTTATCCTGTCCTTAGCAACAGCAACAAGACTAATTAGTTTAACAAGTACAACAAATGGTTTTATTGACAAAAAAGAACCCTTTGAAATATACATTACATTCACAAAGGATTAAATTACACCCTATTATCCATTTTCCATAAAATAAGGATTACTTTGATAAATCACAACTAATGTTATCTTTGGCTGATAAGAACTCTGCGCTTATTTGTATGGCTTCTATAAATAGTGTGTTCTGAATTTTTTTTCTCCCTAAATATAGTCAGTGATACAGTCTGCCAGGCATTTTCCTGCAATTTGACAATACCACATCTGTGAACTAGGCAGCAAATGAAAGCTTCATTGTCTGAATATGAAACATGCAACAGCCTTCTTTCTTTTTTGTCAGCTGCTCTGCAGTAATCTATCAAACACCTTTCAGCCTTAGCTTGCTCGATCAAGGTTTCCTTACTGCTAAAGCAAGACAGTAGAAATAAACTTTCTTCATTAGGAGAACAGCTTTTGTGGTCCATCTTTCCACTGTATACAAAGTCTGTGTAGTGTGAGGGGGGCCTGCCCTCATTTCGGCATTGATGTACATAAGAGATGTACATTGATGTGCATAAGATAAATGCGCATTTTCAGGTGTGAAGTGCTCCTTTGCACTTTGTCTTTCCATAGCTTTGCACCACAGGATTCTGCAGATGACTGAAGATCTACTTACATCATCTTTGAGGGGATCAACAGCCTGTGAAAGATGTGAAAGATGGAAGCAATATCTGAGTTTATTTCAGCCCTACCCAAGTTCTATGTGAAGTGGCTCTTTACTCACGGATGTAGATAGCTGGGGTATCAGGTGGTGACCTTTGCGTGACAAAGGCTCACCCAGCTTTTGAGAATTCAGTAACCACATATACCGGGCATCTCCATCAGAGCATCATCTGCTCAGCAGCCTAGCTGGGCAGCAGACACCCAGTTTAGAAAAGCACAGGAGCACATGCTCACCTTAAAAATACTTTTGAAGACACAGTTTGATTCTGAAAAACTGAAGCTGGCTTCCTGCTGTGCAGCAGATGGCCAGAGAGACTTGCCCTGCCATACGAAGGGCATTGTCTCTCCTGCCCTTCCGGATGAACATCCAAGTTATATCAATTTCCCATTTTCTTTAATTATTTCAAGAATCAAGTTGGGTCCAGGTTCAGCTACTGCTTCGTATAACCCTGGGTGATGCCAAGCATCTTGTTTTACTCTGAATCACCTGAGGGTTAGAACTGGTGAAGCAGTTGCAGGATTGTCTTGGAAGATTAGTTTGCAAAGAGCAAAAAAGCAAAAGCTGAAGTTCAGTTTCCTTAAGAGCAGGGGGGAAAAATGTATAGGTTCTGGAAACCTTTAAGGAGTAAGTATGTGAGGGAGCTCAGTTACATGACATACCTTTCACTTCCACTGCCAGTTGCTTCTAATCCACATTTTGAAGATTCTCCAAACTACTCAAACATGACATCAATTTACAGCAGCTAACCCTACCACGGCTGTTTTGGATGGGCGCCCTCATAAGCAAGTGTCTCTGTCTGCTTTTTCCCTTTAAAAGCAGGTGGCACAAGACTTCAAACAAACCCACACCCACGTCTGTGTTGCTTCTGGAGGGTGTGTTTTACTCATGGAAATAGGTCTAACCCCTTTGTTTGATTTTCAGTGTTTTATAAGCTTCCCACCCCTAGTGTTGCCTGTGAAGTGACTCAGCAAGGCAAGCAGAGGGATCAAAGGACAGACTGAGGTTTTTAAGTGAATGGAAAAGTTTAGTGTTTCTGAAAGTATTTTCCTTCAACACGTATTTTAAAAACTTTAATAAAAATAATTACAGCTAAGTGTGTTAACAGACAAGAAGCAGGGCTAGAGACATAAATCTCCGAGAAGAGGGAGGAGCACTTTGAAATGCTGCAAAATGAATGTACTGCCACCTTTCCAAGCCTCCTCAAGCTTCTGTCTTCCTATGATAGAAAACAAAAAATCACTGTGGCTGGGCTGCTGTGTGTTTGTTGCAATTAAAACCAATTTTGTATTTAATTGCCATAGTCATGTGTACATTTATAAAGAGGGGAGGAGAAAGTTCTATATACAGGATTGAACACAAGAGGCATCGTTACCAGTGTGGATGAACTACTTTGGGTCCAACCCAAAGTCAGCTCTGCATCTTGCTGTTTGATGGATATTCTGTGGGTGATAGTGTCATAGAATCATAGAATGGTTTGGGTTGGAAGGGACCTTAAAGCTCATACAGTTCCAACCCCCTGCCATGGGCAGGGACACCTCCCACTAGGCCAGGTTGCTCAAAGCCCCATCCAACCTGGCCTTGGACACTGCCAGGGATGGGGCAGCCACAGCTTCTCTGGGCAACCTGTTCCAGTGCCTCACCACCCTCACAGTGAAGTCCCAGGATCCTGATTCTATTTTGGAGACTCGTATACTGAAGGTCAATGATAAGGTCCCTACTTAACAACTAGAGGTAGATCTAGACTTGGAGTCCTCAGGAGAGCCCTCACACACATACATACCAGAGGGCCAAACTCTTTGCTTATTCTGTCTCATGCCTCCCACATTTTGTACTGATTTATGTACAGCTGCTAAATTCAAGAGAAAAAACAGAGCTGCCCCATGTCGTATTACACAAATGCCAAGGGCTTGGGTGCTTTCCAGGAAGGTGGGAGCTATCTATTCCAAACTCCTTTGGCCCAGAACCCAGCTCTCCCACTTCCCACAAAAGTGCTCTTTGCATCACACAATGCAAAAAAGGCCTTGCATGCATCTGTTCTTGAATTGGGTTGTCAGTGTCGAATGCCAAGAGTGTTGCCTATTATAGCCAGTATTCAAACACCTCTCTTTACCCAGTCTTCCCAAGCATATTGCTGCTCACAACAGGGTAAGGGACTCACTCTTTGAAAGCATGCCCCTCAAAGTACTGAAGGACCAACAGGAGGACTGCTGACTTACTCAGCCATGCAGCTGAGCACCACTTCATGCACTGTCACGCCTGTCAGAACTGCAGTAACTGAATATGTGCCCAGTACGGACACCCATAGTGATTCCATCTACTGCAGTGTTTATGGGTCATCCCTCTCACTGAACATTTAGAGGACTATGGTGCCACAGTTCCTGGTGTGTGAATCTTGGGAATTTGCAAAATAAAAAAGGTCAGGAATGCCCAGCTAGAAGAAGCAGGTCAAAATCTATTCATCTTTTCCTTCCTCCTCTTATGTAGGCAAGCAAGAGGAAATAACAACACGGCAGGCAGAAATCAGTAAATCAAATGCGTTTATTAATGTCCATTCTCATTTGTGACCCTTTGTCATTTACTTTAATTGCACAGACCAACATTAGTGATTGACTTTATAAGTTACAATTTTTATAGCTTTTACATTTGCATAGCTTTATTAAGAGAAGATAAATCATAGATAAAGTCTCTACATGGACTCAAAGACAGGAAGCAACTTCTTACTAATCCTCATGCAAACTACTGACTGATTATTGGAGACTGAGGCTGAGTGTAATTTCAGGAAAAAGTTCCCTCTTATGAGCATGTTAATCTAATAACAAGCTAATTTATAAACCTTTCACAACTGATGTAATTTTCACATATTAGATAATAATTATAGGCATATTAAGCAATATTAACATTATTAAACAACAATGAACAGCCACTCGAATCTATACTACGATAATGCAAAATCTGAGTACTTTAAAGTGCCTTACCTAATATAAAAGCGTAATTTTCCATTACAGCTTTTCAAAGCTCCTAGAATGTTTTCTGTCTTACAGGTCTGGAATCTTTAAGCAGAGTAAATCCAACACTGACGTTTACAGAGGAATTTATGCCTGGTCTAAGAACTCCAGTGACATTTACACTTTTAAATCCTTTTCCATTATACCAACAAATTATGTCCATTTGGAAAATGAGCTATTGCTTTATTATGGTATTACCAAGGAAGCTGCTTTCTGAGCGCACTGGATATATCTTGTGCAATGAGTTTTCAAGAGACTAAAATGTATTGCTGCTGCTCTTCTCTATTTCTTGCTCTTTTGCAAGCATACACTAAACTGCAGACTTGGCTGTCGCTAAGTATATATTTTATATGAGAATACTATTACTGATAAAAATGAAATATGTAAGTTATTCAATATGAATGACTGCTCATCTCTCCCCTGAGGTACATAAGACACGTCAAATATGAGTGTAAACTCAGGCAACTGTAGGAACTCCGCGGCACACAAAGAGAAGGAAAAAAATCATGAAATGCTTCCAACAAAACAGTTATTTTAAATTATCTTCAGAAAAAAGAAAACAAAACAAAACAACAAAACCAACACAAAACCCCAACCAACCAACCAAAAACCTAACCCAAAACACCCCAAGTTCCTTTTACTAACTTTTGTTTCCTTAGGGTTTCTCTATAACAAGGCTTTCCTGAAGGAATAATACATTTAAGGAATTTGCAAAGAATTATCATAAGGCTCAACAGAGAACAAGTGCCCTAACTTACCTATTTTCCATTTTACTGGAAGCATGGGTCCCCTAAATTGTCACTCTCCATATAATTAAAGTTTCTACACAAAGCAGGTTCAGCTCTGCACTGAAGGAAAAAAGAAATTAAACCTTCACTCACGGCTTTCTACACATCAGCCTAAAACACCTCCGCCCTCTGGCTCTCGCATGTAATTCCCAGGACAAACTGGCTGCCACAGGTGAACTTAACTATAATTTTTAAGAGTAAAGAACACTGCAGACATCTAAATCATGAAGCTTTTGGTGGATTATTAACTGAATAAATGCTTGTACTAGACCAAAGGGACTTTTCTGTGCTTAAAAAAAGGCAAAAGAAAAACCATGTACAGGAGGAATGGCCATAATGCTGTGCCAACCATTCTCCAAACCTTAAGGTTCCAGCCTTAAGAGATCAACAAGTTTCAACTGGTATAACGAATGTTACAGAACGACTGCATTAAAACAAAATCCTTCGAGTAAAACAAATTTACACAAATAACTGAAAGCATTAAGTTCTAGGTTCTGTACTTGCATGTAGTTAAAACATTTCTTTTTCTTACAGAAAAAACCAGAACTAGCAAGAATGATACTGGATTCCAAAAAAAGAAATGAATTTTGCCTCGAAGATTTAATCAACAGGATTTGAAAATACAGTATCAAATATTCTGAAATGATTAATGAGCAGTAAAAGTGATGTACTTCAGACATTCAAAGTATGTCAGTTCTATCAAAATTACAGTTATCAGCATTTACTGTTGATAAACTGAGAAAAAGAGTGAAAAAACAGGAAAAAAAACAAATAAAAGTATTGGTGAGGTCATAAGAGACACTGGTTCACCCTCTAGTTGAAAGGATTATGTACAGCAAAGAAGAAGCGTTTTCTTTTTCAAAGAGATTGCACATTGTCAAGGTCCATTTCCATAAGAGAAATACATTAAAATAATTTTTAATCTACATTCCGTTGTCTGGCCAATAGAAGGTATTCAAAGACACAGAAAAGACGACTTCTGCCAAGCAGATTAAACAAAACTGCATTCCTACACATTTTAACAATAGAGTTACACATCAAAATTCAAAACAGAAACATAACTCAATGCAAATACTTAACAAATACACAATTATCGATTCTGATAAATCTGGGGGAAACAAGATTATGAAAGGAGTGCCTGAACTTGATGAGGAGATCTGTGTAGTATGGTTTCTGGATCCTTATATTCATTTGAAGGATCCATCACAGCTGCATATAACTCACTGTAAGCTCTGCAGACCAGTTCTGTTGACTGCTTTATTATCTGCTCCCTAAAAAAACAAACCAAAAACATAATTTGAAAATTGTAAGGAATACAACTGTACCACATAAAAGGAATTAGAGATATACACTAAAAATACAGATTAAAAACCAGTGTCAGTTACATTAAAAAGCTCTTTTACTTGAAATGTGAAAACATCTTAAAGTTTTTAAATAAAAGAAGGCTCCTTCATCTCCTTTCACTGTACACAGATGAACTCACATATATGATCTTGATAACCAGGAAATTAGCTTCTTAATTTCTGTAATCATGTAAAAAATAGTAGAAGGATTTTATTTGCATACATTAGTTTTCCACCTGCACTCCCCTACATCTCCTAAAAGACTGATAATCTTAGTGATCTGCCTTGTACTTCTTAGGGCTTCTCACTGTCCTTTGTAAACAGACTCACTCTTTTTCATCTACCAGCAAATATATTCTATTTCCTTTATCTCAATAACACCTGGTTCCTTAGTCAGTCAAAAAGGAAGAGCTGAAAGTGATAATGGACAGAGATATAAAACTTGCTACAGCCTTCTACCAACAATCCTACAAAGTCTGTGCTCTGTTATTTTACTGGATCTAAATGAGTAAGAATGCATGGAGACTGCATGCTAAATTCAACTGGAAAGTTTAGTATTTTTTGAGGATCAACTAATATTTTTGTTTTACATTGCACACTGAATCAGTTTAATCACCATGGTGATGCATTTATAGTTGCAGACACATTTTTATTTATGAGAAAGGGTAGTTGCAACAGTTTTACAGCCAAACCCATGCAAGTGGAACACTGGGAGAAGCTGAGGAAAACAAGGTAACCGTGAATGCAGATTCAGCCCTGCTGTAGTACACAGCAAAGGAACAAAGACACCAAAACTGCATCCACTAAAATCAGGGCTGAATTTACCAGCTGCTGGGAAATGACAAATCTCAAACACCAACTGCGTAGAACTTCATCTTTTCAGGAAATAATTAAGCAGCAGAAGCTATGAGAAAGAAGACTAAGAGACAAAACCTGCATTGTATTCTGACGCATGGTATCCAGTTTTTTGATATACCATCAACTGCCAGTATTACTAAGATTTTACAGTACCTGAAAAAAAGACTAGCCTTATAATAGCAAATCTAGAAACGCTGTCACAAGTAAAATATGTTCATAGCATTCAGGTAAAACACCTGTAATCCTCCAATCACTGTCTGGGATCACTAAGCTACTGTAACATGACAATCTTTTAAGAAAGTGCTGCACACAGAATTCGTACAAAACTAACCGTACTGCACCAAATAATATTAAAAGGAAAAGTTCGTTAAAATAATCCAGAGGAGTGAACAGCATCAAATGATGCTGTTCACAAATCCATCAAATAATGTCAGTGTCATTAATCAGTACATTAGGATTTCAGTTGCCATAACAACGTGATACATTTTATCACTAACACAAATGACAGCACCTTCTAAAAATAGTAATTCCAGCATCCAGTTTCTGTGATCCAACACAAATGTAAAGAGCTTTTCAAGACCAACAGTGACATAAATTAGTAACTTGAAACTTTTTAAATGAGCAAAGGAATTTGAAAGACAAGAGCATGCACTGCCAAATGTCGAATGTTCTTCACAGTTGTAAAGCATAAATGATACTGCCAGAGAGTATTTCACACACTGGTCCCTTACCAAAAACGTGTGGTCTGATTTTGAGAACCAAAGAGCTCTTGGGTTGCAGCTCAACTGTGAGCATAGTAGATCATAATTATGTGAATTCAAGGAAGACATCTTCAAAATTGACATTGAACATCTGCAAAACTACTCAAATATTTCAACTGCTATAGCCAGAGATTAAAATTATAGCACTGGTTAAATGTTTTAATCAAATCTTGAGATACTTTTGGATTTTGAAGGTTTACTCACTACAAAAAATACTGACTCTTAAGACCATGATTCTATAAGCATGCATCTCTACAAACAGGAATCTTACCTTCAAAAGGACTGTTTATGTTTAAAGCTATGTGGTCTAAGGCTGACAGATTATTTATTTCTTTTTTAAATTCTGAGCAGAACCTGACCTATAGCATTGAGTTACAGAAGGTTAATAAACTCCTGCATGTTAGCTGAGCTGTAGCAGCTATAGCAACCATCCTCACACAGGCTTCCCTCTCACCTCTCAGCTGCCCACTCTTGCAAGATAACATGAATTCAGCTTAAACTGCACTAAGAGAGGTTTAGAAAGCTCATCAAGGGGATAAGGCTAGGTGTGCATACAGACCAGTTTATCTTGGATCATCTTACAGAAGAAACAATTAAGTCAAAGTAATTTCACTGTGCCTGAGTTGTTACAGTGAAGTCTACCTCTGAAAAACTGCTTCTGTGTTAGCACAGAGAAGTTGAAGGTTTTGACATACATTTACTGTTGTTATGTTTTTTAAATAGATCTACATTAACAAAATACCAAGAGCTAAAATACAGGTTTAATAGCTTGACACCTAGAAGCAGAAGTTGCAATACCTGACACTTCTGCTCAAGCTACCCTGTTTGATCTGTACTGGAGCAGAACAGATCTCACACACCAGGGTCCGCTCAGTGGGAATGGTAACCCTAGCAGAGACACCCAACAACCTACTGAAAATCACCAACATCCCCCATCCGAAGCCATGCACCAAATATATGGCATGAAACTGGAAGTCTTTGGATGAAGAGAACCTGAGCAATACAGCAGGAGAACACAGCAGCTGGATGAGCTGATCATGGCAGGTCTCTTCCAACTCAACTATTCTTATTCTAATAAATTTCCAACAATAAATATTTTTCCCTTGACATATGTCATTGTTTAATTGCAAGATGCTGTAATACAATTCTGCTGAGGACAGGTGCTAGTAATGAGACTCCAAATATTGTTGCATTACATAAAATGCAATGTGCTAGTCTTAATTCTTGGTACATTCTGTCACCTGCATTCTTCACAAAAGTGTGAAAAATAACTTGAAGAAAAGTTTTTGATCGGCACACCACATAATTCTCTGACTTCACTTACTACATAATGTCTTCATACGGCTCACATTTAATTGTAAAGAGATTCATGGCACTTTCCTTAGCCTAGGGTTCAGTTATAGTCAAAAAGCAATAAATACTACAATACGAAAAATACGAGTTATTGCTTCCATACTTCAAAGACGAAATCCCTAAAAAAAACCCCAATACATTTTAGGTGAATAGTAAGATATTTCAGTACAATATTCCATGAGACAAAATGCCAATCCTCTGCAGCAGAAAACAACAAAGTTGAAAATCCCAGACTTGATGGAGCAGCAGGATAAAAGAAAACTTGAGTAAGAATTACATATTTCATCTGTCTTTGGAATGCTTACAAAGCAGCTCTAAAACAATCTACAACTAAGTTGACAAAAAACTGCTGACACAGCGGAACATGTTCAAAATAGATGAATGTAGTTCATTTTGATGGTGTCTGTCAAATCAAGAGCAAGTACTTCAGCAAGTTACAGAATTATTATTTCTCACTGCCTGTTCAAAAGGAGGAAAGTTAGAACAAAACTGAATTGTGACCTGAAGGACAATACAGATATGATCACAGCTGGCAGCTTGAATTCTCACCATGATCCACTAAATCCTAATCAAATACATCTTTCTGATCATTATGCAGGCATAACAGAAATTCAAAGGTAAGGTACTTACTTCACAGTGGCACTCAGAAGGAAATTTAGCTGGGCCATTAACAGACTATCTGGAGCAGACAGATAGCGATCAAACTGAGCCTAGGGCAGAGGGGAAGAGAACAGGAGAACAGCATATTAAGAACTTGATGTTATATGAAAACAGGTAAAACCACAGATCTCTGAAAAGTGATTACATTAAAATGGCACTCTCTTATATGATAAAATTTCCTCTTTTTATGTATTTAAGATACAGCCTTAGCATCTACAAATGTTTAAGGCAGAACTTAATAGTCCAAAACAAATGGCTAACTTCAGCACCTCTGTCACTGAAATTTTAAGTTTGTGACTGAGGAGTAAGGGTGGAATGGTAAACAATGAGAATCCAGCTTCCATAATTACCCATCTAAGTTCCCTATGCAGCTAGTGCAGGTATGCATGCATCACTGAAGCTCAGACCTTGCCTATTAGGTGCGAAAGGAATATAGTAGCCTCCAGACAGAAATCTAGTCTGTCCAAGTTAGACATGTTGCATTTTTCCCTTTGGCAAGGAGTCATTGAGTAATAAGGAGCACTTACATTGGGAAAAACAAGAGCAACCTAATTCAGGCTCTCTGAACTGCTTCTAAGCCTACTTCTCCTCCCCCATATAATATAGTTGTGTTGCTTTGATTCTAGCAGTTTGGAGAGGAAAACAAGAAAGAATATTATTGCTGTCTTCAACTATCTATCAGTGAAGTTGTGGATGGTCCACACCTGGAAGTGCTCAAGGCCTGGCTGGATGGGGCTTTCAGCAAGCTGACCTAGTGAAAGATGACCCCTGTCCATGGCAGGGGATTGGAACTAGATGATCTTTAAGGTCCCTTCCAACCCAAACCATTCTATGATCAAATGGGTGACTATACAGAAGATGGAGCTCGGGCTTCTCGTGGGTGAAAACATGAGGAATACTGGACACATATTACTCTAAGGAAAACTCTGATCAGGTATTAAGGGAAAAATTCGCACCAGGAGTGTTACCAAACACTGAACAGGTTGCCCAGAAAAGCTGCATAAGCTCTATCCTTGGAATTACTCACTCAGGCAAGGTCCTAGGCAACTTTACCTAACGATGGCAACCTTCCCAAACACTGGATAAATCTTCTCAAGCTGGAAAACCCTAAAATCCACATCCACCCATCATTTAAATTCGCAAAATGTGGGCACAAATGACTAATGAAGTTACAGTTCTCACAAATTCACTTTTTTGGGTTATCTATCCTTGTTCGGAAAGCAATGGAGCTTTAGCTGTGAGAGGGATATGGTCTTACTAGAACAGCATTTGCAAGCACACGTGAACAACTTAAAAAGATGGGACCTGGAAAACTTTCAGGTTAAACTGGGAGGCAGTATAGCTGCTTGCAAGTACTCCCTCCCACATGGTTTACATCATGGGAAGCCAACAGATTAGGGTGATAGATGGGACTTATGCGCGTTTCATTTCAGCATACTGGGCTTCATTCTGGTTAAAGTGCATTCACACAAGCAGACACTGAACAAAGTAATGAAGAAAATAAAACAGTTGGGTTCTTCTCTAACTGTTCAAGTGAAATTACTATGTACCACTATAGATAATAGAGTTACGTATACATAATTTAAGGAGATGGTTCCCAAAGTGTAGTCTTTAAATTCCTCATTGGTGTACAGACCATGATAAATAGAAGATACTTTAAATGCAAAATTTATAAATATTAATAAGAATGCACACAATCTGAGTATACCACTGAGTGTTCTGTGCCAGAGCTCTGTTCATCCAACCAGCTTCAGAATCACTGGTTTAAAACTTGAGCAGAGGAAAACAGGTTACACTGACACCATTAGGATGGATTCAACACACAACTTTCTAAAAAAACTTGTTTAAGAAGAAAAATAATTTTTAAAAGATCTTTGTTTCATGAGGGTATACATGTACTGCTGGATGAGAGGGCCTTATTTACAGTCAAACTTTCAGAATGAAGTTAAACTTGGCTAAGCAAGAAGAATGACAGATCATATATTATTGCCTACTGAACTGTGATATTGCTATCTCTATGCAAAATAGCCTTCACACACTCTTAAGAAAAAGTATCAGCTGATAATTTGTTTTAAAATATATTATAGCTTTCAACTTAAAAAATGCTACTGTGACATGCCCAGTACCTAATTTCTGACTTTAGCTGAACTATTTCCATAAAATCAAAGTGTTAGGACTAAAATTATAAATGACAGCAGAACCTATATTTCAAAGCATACAGGCCAAAAGGAACTTTGGTGATTAAAACTAATTAGAGCTAAGTATTTGCTTTTAGCAATTTAAGATGACTCATGGGATAGCATTTTTATAAGTCAAGTTCTGTTTCTTGAGGCTCAGAAACTAATCTTCTACTACTACCCGTTCATAAATAATTTATGTATTTATTACTTCAAGTGGTCAAATTACTACAAATGAAGAATGTATTCCCAGATATATAATTTAGCTATTCTTAAAGAGACTGGTTAGATGACTATCTACTACATCACACAATTAATAGTATTTTTTCCCATGTCACAGCATCATCACCGTAATATGAAATTGTAAAAATATTTACCATTGCAACCTTCAGGGACACAGAATCCATATTTGGCAAACTTGAAAGAGGACCCTAAGAATCAGTAGTCAAAGGGGGAGAAAAAAAAGGTCATATTAGCATATGGAAAAAAGATAAGAAATAATAAATTCTATATTCAGTTCAGTACTAAATTGTTATTTGGTCCTGCTACAGGATCTTAAATGTTTGGAAACTGAATCACCATATCAATACTGAAATGCTGCAACAGTTCATTTGATTTCTACTGCTCTCTTAAATGAAAAACTCAAGAGAATTTTAATATGACCTTTCAAGTCCCTTCCTTCATTCCTTCTTTCTGCACCATTAAATAATAACCCCCCAAAAAAAGCCTTCCACAAGATCTAGGATAAAAACTGAACTGCAAACTGGAAACATCCCTGTGGTGTTCCAAAATTACAGAGGACAACTTCCCTCTATTCATCTGTGCAGAATTAAAGGCTGCTTCCCAGGAAATCTTCTGTACTGGCATGGAATTACATACAATATGTACATGCTGCCCTAACCACCCAGCATATGCTGCAAGACTGTCACCTCTGCAGCCAGGCAGTTGTACAGGTATAAATGAAAACTGCTACATTCCATTAACAATCTGCCTGGGCTGAATTGAAATCTGTTCTAGAAAAGGAGATAGGCTCATGAATAGGAAACCAAACCGAGCTATTAATCATTATTATTTATATATTTATTTATGCATCTTTATACACAAAAATCTGTTGAGTTTGGGGATTTTATGCAAAATTACTGGCTAAAGAAACAACATAAATCTATCCAACAGAGTCCCGCTTTCTCCAGAAAACAGTTCTTCACCTTCTCAAAGGATCACAAGCACAGCTGAAGGGAAGAAGGGCTGTATTAACTCCTATCACATAACAACTCTGGTTCATGAGAAAGAAGAGCATGAAATCTCAATTCCAGTTTTCAGCTCACTCAAAGAAATCTCAAGTTTTCACTTTTAGACTCTCACTGTCTTGGTGCTAGAATAGCTGTAGCAGTGAATAATGACAAAAGAAGAAACTATTTCGAAGTCCAACAAAACTCATCTGCCAAGTTTTCACAGAAGAAAAAAAGGAGTAATTACCTACTGTATGCAGGGTATTTATCCACTCCATGTATGGCGCTATAGCATGCAATAGGAGAAACCTGAATGCTTCATGCACAGTAGGTCCACTATGCTCTAGGTGCAATGGAAGTAGTATACCTACTCAGTATTTCTGTTTTAAAGCCAGTTTGACACTTTCTGAGGCATATTAAACTAGCTATACAGTTGGTCTGAGAATGTACAGGATGCCTGTGGTATATGGAGCCTGTTGATGGCACACAGATAAGCTGCACAGGATTGTTGCACACTAAACCTGCTAGGCTTGCTGAACACACAGTGCAGGGTAAATGTTTAGCTGCAATGTGTCAGGTCTAATAGTCCTGGTCCCGTGTGAAAAATCAACAGATATTACTGAGCTTTTGCTTTCAGAAGAAGCTCCATTTGCAAAAACATTACTGACAAAACTCTTCTAGTAGGCAAGCATGCAGTATATCCTCAACATGAACATTAAATAAGCTTACCTGTTCTGGTTTGTGTTGCTGCACTGAGTTATATATGTAGCTTAGACCGGCTCTTGTTAACACGTAAGAAGCTTGTTCATTTATAAGTGTATCTAAATGAGCTTCAATCTGAAATTTTAAGCATAAGCTATTTATAAAATGTGTGTGAGAACATTAAATAGAACAAGCTATAGGGATAAAAGGTCTAGAAGCACAAATAAGAAGGAGAGTGAGCAACAAACAATAAAACCCACAAATACATACAGCATAATTATTTTCTCCATGTACATCTTTTATGTTACAAGGAGCCAAAAATAAAAATATAGATATTTCTTTCATGTCTGACAGGAAAACCTTATTTTTTTGTATTTGCAAATAAAACAGCATTTACAAAAAAAAAAAAAAAAAGAGAATACCTAAACTCTAATCTCAAAAATTGCTTTATTTTGCTATAGTTCTTTGAAAATACATGATGAAAATCACAGAATCATAGAATAGTTGAGGTTGGGAAGAACCTTAAGATCATCTAGTTCCAACCCCCCTGCCACAGACAGGCACACCACACACTAAACCATGTTGTCCAAGGCTCTATCCAACTTGGCCTTGAACACTGTCAGGGATGGAGCATTTACCACTTCTTTGGGCAGCCTGTTCCACTGTCTCACCATCCTCACATAAGGAAGCAGTAAAGAACTTCTTCCTTATATCTAACCTGAACTTACCCTCTGAGCCTATTACCTCTTGTCCTATCGCTACAGTCCCTGATGAAGAGTCTCTCTTATTGAAAATACTAACAATGGCATTGCAGTTTTATGATAAACAAAGAGAAAGTCTTTCACAAGGAAAAAAAAACTGAAACTAAATAATAATCAGTAGTGATTCTAAATTCAATTCTGATAAATATGTATTCGAAAAAAGTTAACAGAAAGAACAATAGACAATTAAATTACAGCTATCAATTTTGCTTTCATTATCTTCATATGAAAAGCATCATAAATGTATTTTACATTCTTAGTGAAATCTTCACTTTGCAGAGAAACCTAATCAACAAATCCAGTCACAGCAGCAGCAACCATTTTTTAGCTTTGTTAGTCTAAAAATGATATTTGGGAATATACACACTATTACTTCGTTATTACATCTAGCCCACATTTAATTTCTTTTTCTTCCAATCCTAAAGAAAAGCAAAAATCGGTAATATATTAAATTCTAGTAAAATGTTAGACTTCCATGTCTGATATTTTAAGAGTTCACCTTTTACTTTTCAGAATTGTTTAGAAAAACACACGTTTTAAATCAGGAGGGAAATCTTAATTTAGTGATTTTTAGCTGTCTTAATAGAATTCTTTTTTTTCTATGAAAAATGTTTCTCTTATTAAATATGCCATTCTATCTTCACTTTAATAACCTACTTATGTATAATCTTAGAGACAGTTTTTCAGTCTGTTTTTGTATTTGTAAAATGCTTGAAGAAAGTAAATGGTATTAAATGCATAACCTTCAGTTCTACTGCTTATTTGAAGAATAATTCAATTGCAACATTAACTGTGAAAACGAAATTGATAATGGAAATTAGAAATGCTCCAGACAGTTTGGTGGAGTTGTCTGTTTGCTGCAGAGCTAAAAGGTGCTAGAAATCCTGATCAGGAGTAGAAAGCAAGAAATGGCTCACAGCCAAGAAGTTGTGACTTTTCCAAGCCCCCCAGCTCCAAATGCTCTCCTGAGATAGACTGCAGAGATTTCATGCAGCAAAACTATAAATGGGAAACAACTGAGTTTTCCCAAGTCAACTGTTTATAAACATACATTTCCATTTCAAAATGGTACCATGTATGAACTACTATTCTGGCACATTAGGTGAAACCAAACAAATGAGAAAAGAAAGGCAGAATGACAGACTGAAACAATAACTTCAGCTACACAATACTCTAGTATAAACTAGATGATCTAGTATTAAACTACATGATGGAATATAGTCAGCCATTTGGCTGTTTGCACTTTCAATTTCCATTTTCTTCTCCTTTTTTTGTTTGCAGAGAAGTATTAGAATGATTATGATAATGAAAATATTCACTTATATGGGTTTATCTGCAACTAAACCAAACAAAAACAAATCTTTTAATAATTTTTGCCTGCTTAAAATGAAAGATGCTTTGTACCATAAGCTCTGATACCAGCTATTTGCTTATGGTCTCTAATAAGAAGCCCTTTTATCCCATTTTCCTGATTCAGAATTGATCCAAAGCCAGCATTATCAAAGATAAGTATGTTCACATCATAACTTACGGCCCACAAAAATCAGTAATATGTTCATTTTCTTTGGAGGCTGTTAAAGCTTACCTGAAACTGCAACATTTCTAGACGTTTATCAGTGAATTCAAAGAGAGCCAAAGTAGTCCTCATCATATAAAGTGAATTTACCATGAAGGTTGCCATATCAGCTGTGCCCAAATTACTAGCAGACATAGTGCACATCTGTAACAACGGATCTAGCACACAAGACAGAACCTAAAATAGCAAATACACAGAAAAGGGGGGGAGAAATCATGTCAAACAAGGCTTCTAAGCTCATTCTGTCTCTATCACGTACTTAATCCCCAAAGCAGAATAAAGAGAAATGAGTTTCCAACTGTGAAAGTAGTTTTCTGCTAGGATTGTCAGCAGGTTATCAGATACCATAGTGATGGGAAAAGCATAAAAACCTGAAAAGAACAGATTCCAACCTAGCAGGAGAAAGAGTAATCCAGATTAGGTAATTGGTAATTGAAGTTGTATTTACTTAATGGAGTAGTAATCGGATAACAGAATTTAGATACTGCATTAAGAGTAGTACTCCATACTGTACTGTAATTTGTTAGTCACCCTACATTCACATTACAAACTCGGGTTTGGTAGAAAGCTCCAAAATGGAACCAGACAAAAAGATTAATGTTTCACCCATCTTTTGTGTACCAAGACGTAACTTACATATACTTTCCCCCCACATTCCTCTTCAGAGCATTCAAACATTCTCATACCTGTACAAAGTCAGCTTGACGGGCATCCAGTGGAACAACAGATGAGTCATGAGATGCCAGAACCTCTCGTAGCAAGTTAAGTGTCTGATTCAGTGCAGAGCTTGGGCCAAGATCAGGAGGTGGGAGCTCAACCTGAAGAACAAGATTATCTGTTTGTGTTTGTGGCTGTTGCATTTTTTTTTTTTTAAATTTCATTTACAGCAAACACCATAGAATCTGTTAGCACAAATGCAACCAGCTAATAATAAAATTACATAAAGCCATGCAGAGAAGAACTTCAACTTGACACTGGACAAACCTAGCATGTTTCAGACAACAACTGCCTGCAACTTTTAGCATAACCATCCTATTCTGCGACAAACAAGCGACATGTATTTCTCCTTTTGTTCAGACTATGTCTTTTTTATGAGCTAGAGAAGCCCCAACACTACCAGTTTTGGTAGTAAAAAAACCCCCCGACATTTGCTAGATTAGGTACCAAAGAACGGCCACATTGTTGGCATCACTGAGCTGACTTTTAGCAGGACCTCCTGTAGACACTCCAGAATCTAGTGCAGGCAGAGCTCTGGGGTATTAAGGATATTAGGGCCATAATGCAGCAGCTCCTGACAAGGCTGCACAGCCCCTATCATACTGAGTATGGAAGCTGCAGTCACAGATGCAACAGCCACCATCTGTCGCAAGCTTTTACCTTAATTTGCAAGTACATAAATGAATTGTGCACAAGTAAGTCAATTACCCCTACCTAAGCTACAATGATACTACAAGAACTGGAACGCAGGCCTACCTCAGAGATAAGAAGTAGGAATCACAGATGTTTAAAAACCAGAAAGAATAAAAGCTTGTATATGTCAGAGGAAAAAACAGGCTTCTTGAGTCAAATTCTAGAAAGTTGGAGCACTTGAAATGGACTGAAATTCCACGGCATTTTTAACACAGGCTCACTTAATTTAGCCCTTCTTTGTAACAGCAAATACTCATTAAAAGCTTCATAACATGTTTATATAATTTAAAACCTAGCACCACTCTTTTTCCCAACCCACATTCCTCAGGCACCACTCCAAACATAGTTGCATCTTCTTGTCTTCAGTGTTGCCTCAAACTAGCTTCCTGCTGCCTCCAGACCCCTACTATAATCCAGGCTGCTGGCCTTCCTTCCTCTTGCCAACAATCCTCTTCCCACTTGTCTCCTGCCTATATCCAAGGGCAAACACAGATCTGGTTGGATCGCATGGGATTAAGGCATAATATCAGTCCAGAAGCATGTAGGGAGAACTAAATTTGGCCAGGACTGGCCTGTGTCTCAGTCAAGGTGCTTGGGTGCAGCAGAGCAAGGCAGAGCTGCAATGCTCTTAAGGCTCCAGCTCAATAAGAAAAAGTGGCAGCTTTGGATGGACCTCCAAGCCACAGGCAACATGTTCTACACCTTCCCAAATGAGCACTACTGATAAATAACATAAGGACATGGATGTCTTGAGTCTTCAAGGGAGTAAAAAAACCAAACCAAACCAAATCAAACCAAAATCCCAATCAAACAGGCAGAGCCTGACAGCCAAAGGAAACCAAGAAGGAGAGCGTAACTGGCATTTTCAGAGTGGAGCATTATGAAGGCTTCTGGAAATGAATCTGTATCTAATGAAGAACACTCCAGCAGCAAAAGAAGAAACAACTCTCTCTCTTTGGAGCCAGGCCTAGCTTTCATGCTTTGTGTGGTTGGAATATTTGAGATACTGTACATGTCCCTACACTGTGACCAAGACAGACAAAACTAAAACTTTTCTGCACCCTTCTGAATACAAAGTATTCATCTATTCTCACTTTTCCAATTTGAGGAACTAATGCAAAACTAAATTCAATAGGTTCAGAAAATGGTTATTTGGTCTAAGGAGACCTGAAAGCATAAAAATCAGTACTCTAGCAATAAAGTAACAGTAATTCAGAAAGAGGTACTTAGTGCTGATCAGTAGTAAAGTTTACTGAACCTTATAGCACTGAGTGCCTTTCTTGCTATTCTTGTTATTATTAGGGGTATTGATTGCACCCTGAACACACTGTTCTCAGACCTGAACTGGACCGTGTTCAGGGATATTTTGGCATTAATTTGAGACTAGAGTTTGATGGAGTTTTTACTTCCAACACACATACAGATCATGGCAATGACAATTTCAGGCTTCTTGGCACAGAATTTTTGTCTCCTGAAGTAGCTGATGGTCAGAAGCCTCTAAATTAGCTTCATTTTTCATTTAATCTGTTAAGTCCACTGTCTTCTACATGGGAGCAAGGAACGACATTATGGAAGAAGAAAACATGGCAAAGAAAAAAGGTTTAGATCATTATGAGTCTATCGGGGTTAGTCTGAAAATTCAGACTACTGCAATAGAGGCAGAATTATCAGTAAGTGGGAGGATAATTAAAGCCGTGCTATATTCATTTTGAAAAGTCTAATTTTTTTGCACATGAATATAGATTTTTTTCAGGAGTAAAGAGGAAAATTTAAACACAGATATATCTAATTTGTAGAGGCACCTACCAACTTCAAGTGAGCTAAATCACTATTCTAATACAGAAAAAAAATATTCTGAATGTTTTATGTGCACTAAAAGATTATTATAATTGATTCCATTTCCAGAAAAATAAACTTGAAATGCATGGGAAATTCTGCTTTTGAAGTACCTGCTTCAGATGCAAGCCAGACAGGAGCTAACTAAAAAATTATTGAACATAATGTTCTGTAGCAGCTAGTTCAACAGCATTAGAACCTGCTCTAAAACAGTATTGAGCGTCTAATCAGTTATAATCAGCATTTCAGTCACGCAGAAATGAGACCAACCATATGTTCAGCTTTTTAAAGAAAAAAAAAAAAGACATTCCCAAATTTTAAAATCCAATATACAAAAAAGAAATTAATTCTCCTAAGATACTGACTTAAAAAACCTCACTGGCAGGACGTGGAGACAAAGCCCTACAAACCTGGAACCTTGTAAAAAGGTATCTGGATGCATCATCCTGTCAGTAACAACTGATTACAGCGCTCATTCTACAAACTGAGACAATATTCAACCACAGTTAAACAGTAGCAGAGTAAGAAACTGGAGCGCAGGTCTACCAGAGAAGTTTCAAAGAAGCTGTCCTATGTTCTTCTAAGCATTATTAGGACACTTCAGATATCACCAAAGTAGGATGCATAATGGTATGCTTTCCAGCTATCAAGTCGGTCTTAGAAGAAAAGACGACAGAAAGATTCTTGCTAGTTTTTCTTCATTCACATGAATGCATTTAAAACCACAGCAATCTGATCACAACATCAACCAGCCTCATTTAATCTGTCCCGTATCTGCTTTCCCAGAAACCTAATATGCTTCATTCTAACAGGAACCAAATTATGAGGGAGAAGATTACAGTCATTCCCATGTAATGTTTTAATACCTCTCCCACTGACAAACTTAACAGATAATGCAAGCACAGCACTTAATTTGTATACATATACTCTACAAAGAAAAGCATTAAGGAATAACAATCCCAAAACTTAATTTGGGGTACTGTACTAATAGTCTTCTAACAGCTCAGCAGATGACAGTTTAGTTTGGCGCAATCTCTCTTTAGTTCCCTTATGATAACGCTCATCCCATTTAATTCAATGTTTACAATTGTTCTGGAGTAACACTGAAGCCACAGAAAGGACAGGTGTGCTTTAAAATTCCCACTTTCCTAATGTATTAGCTGGTCCACTAAAACAAGCTGGCACAGGTTAGTGTAATAGGCTTGTTAAAATGCCTCACCAGTGGACTCATGATTTTAACCGACAATTCTGAGAGCACAGAAACAGCAGTCCACCCATTCCAGTGCATTAGGCGCTTTGAACTTTGCTACCAGTTTCACTGGAACATTCTCTGTTTTCTGATAATTATTTTCATTGACTGTTTTTTCCAGAATTATCATCATCTGTAAAATGGTAATCTGTACCAGGCTGTTCTTAGTTAGATACAAACAGTGAGTTATGTAAGTAGAATCCCAACTCCATAAATATTTGATTTATTAGCATAAGGTCAAAGGAAACATAAAAGGATAGGTAAGGATTGAATCTAGAATTCTGGTCTGCTTTACTAGCATTGCTGGTAGGCCCATGGCTAGGTCCATGAAAGCTAAAGCAAAACAAATACAAACACAATTTTTCAGCACAAGGGCACTAACATTAGTCAAAAAATATTCTGGATGAACCAACAACCAGAAGAAATCAATTGATACCAGAGCTAGAAAGCACTGGCAAGACTGCCCAACACTGCCTCTGAAGGGTAAGGGCCGAAAACACAAAGGAGAGACAGCGTTTGCAGTAAAAGCTGACATACCGAGCCTTCAGTAACACAGCAGAAAGGTGGTGATGCACACTTTCTATATGATGTCAGTGCCAACCACTGCAATGACCTGAGAACCTTAAAGTTGTAAGTAGCATTTCAAACCCTGAAAACAAAGTGGCTTTGCAATGATTCTGTTAATACGACAAGTTTCAAGAAGTATCACAGCAAAAGAGACTCCCTTGTGTATTGCCTTTTTTTAGTAATGAGGGACCTAATTTCAGGCAGTGTGCTGAACATCTCTGTTCCATGGATTTCAGCTCATGAAGAGCTACTTGAGAAGTCTGAATGAGAATGCCATAAAAAGGGTTTCTCAGACAGAACAGTCTCAAGTTGTGAGGATTGCTGACTACCTTACTTTCAGATGACAAGTAGGATGCCTGAGATTTTCTGATGTAATGAAAAAAAAACCCTGTTCATAGGAAAAAGCTTCTAAGCAAGCCAGTAAGAACTCTGAAGCAACCGGGGACTTCCCTGTATCATTTACACTGCTGCTTAACAACCAACTGGGAGAATCCTGATCTAAGACTGCCTTTAAGTTTCCATATAGCTCCATGCCTGTGACGCTCCTTATGTAGGACTCTTCTCAAAAACAGAATGAAGCTATTTTCTTGTCCTAGAAAGAAGAGCGTGAAGTTTGTTTCCCATGGTGCTTCAGAAATTAAATCCCAGGCAGTTGGAAGGCACTGCTTAACTCAGCATGCTAGTAAGCGAGGGAATTAAACTGTCTGTGGTGATGAGGACATCAGAGTCAGATTACTATCCTGACATTCATCTCCATCCACAGGAAGGGATCTTGAGGAGTTAGCATATTTAACGAAACCTGGTTTGTTTTAAAAAAGCTCCCAACTAGCTATACTTACGAGAAAGATTTGCTTAAATACTATTCTGGTCTATTAACCAGTAGGTAGACTGTAAATGTTAATTAGGCACACCACAGCAAGACACAGTAACACACCAGTGTTTCTAGACCATTCTCCCCACGCTACAGCACAAGAGAATTTGCACGGGGCTAAAGAGACTCTTGTCAAGTTACAAATTCACTAGTAATTATGACTAAGTCTTTGAGAATTTTGTAGCAATTGAAAATAACTCTTGAACTCTCTTTAAAATTAAATAAAAAGTGCAGAACTGACTTCTATTTAGAATTCCTTGTTCACGATTTTCACATTAACAACAACACCTGATGATACTAAGGGATAGCTATCACTAAAATGGTGCAACTTACACAGGCTATATTCGCCGCTTTCCAATGATCTGAACAAAACAGGCATTTACATTTCTAGAAACAAAAATATTCTTTTATTTAAAAGCATCCTATTTGCATTTTAATTTATTTCCAAAGTTATTTAGATTTCCTTAAGAATCATATTGCAATTCAAGTAAAGGACAACTGATATTCTTTGAAACAGGCTTATCAATGCCTTAAGATGCAAAATATAAGCAGAGATAAGGAAACACAATTTCCAGACTATCCAAGTGAAAAGTAATTTATTAATTTTACAAGTGAATATTCTCTTTGTACGCAACAGGAGCAGCAAGGAAGCCTTTGCAATATGTAAGCACTAGGAGCTTGCTTCCCAGTGCTTTAATCTTCTCTGAAAATAAAAGTAATTTTGGAAGCAGCTGTAGTGGGTACATAGTTAGCAAAATGCTGGTAAAAAGGCTGGATGTGAAGAGACTCCTACTAATACATATACGCAATTTTGGTCTGAACACACATTAATAAAAAGGATGGTTAAAAGCAACCTTGAGATTCCTCAAAATGTAAAAGGACTGTGACATTCACTACAAAGTTAATGAAGACACATGAAAAGGCATAAAAGCTGGTTATCTGTATATTAACATACAATAAACTAAGTAACAAGAAAATTAGATTTATGATTGAAAGAGGGTCTTTATCTCATGGAAACTAATGTTCCTCCCAGTGTAATTCAGCTTATTAATTTTTGTGAAGTAAAACTAATTTCAGTCATAAGACATCGTTCTATCAATTCACTAGTCCACTCATAAAGGGTAATAACATAAGGTGCTTCAAAGGGCTGTCTAAAACAGAAATACACACCAGTACAGTATGACTCGTTCTCAGCCATAGTTACCTCGTTGTTAATTCCTGAAGCACAGAGATTAATCAACAACTGTGGATGCCTTAGTTACTCGTATATCTAACTCTCTTCTGAGTCTCTTTAAGCTTTTGATCTCAATTATATCCTGAGGAAAGATCTTCATAGGGCATACATGCAATGTAAAATTGTCAATGCTTCAAATTTAATTTATAAAATGCATTTATGAGAAAGAGAAATATTATGATCTTTTTACATTACATGGTAGGCTCAGTATGCCATTCATTACTTGCAATAAAACACCACTGAAGGTGGCAGTGCAATTACTACCTTCATTTAACACTTGTAAAACCAAATTCAACTCCTTTTTAAAACAATGGCAGCATCTAGAGCCAGTTACATTCAGGCCGAGGGTTGAGGGAAGGGGAACTAAGAGAGCAAGGAGAATTACACAACCTTCCCATAGTAATAACACAAGGAACACACGCTATAAAAAGGGAGAACACAATTCCATAGTCATTCCATCTATGCATCTCCAAAGTGAAAACAGCATAGCACCCAAAACAAAAGTATGCAGATTGTATTATTCAAGTAGAAAAATTATTCTGGATCCTGTTTGAGTACAGATCTAGGACCCAGCAGAACAAATACAACAGAGCTAAATACAACAGAGATTAAGAGCAGGCCTACAATTTCAAGCCAAGAAAATTTATTTCCTTAAGTGTTACTTTGACTGCATATTCTTTGTAAGTAAAGAGCACTCATATATTTTTGCTAAAGTCCATCACTGCATGGCCAGTGAACACTTCCAGGGATGAGGTAGCCACAACTTTCTCAGAGCAATCTGTTCCAGTGCCTCACCACTCTCTTAGTAAATAATTTTTCCAAATATCTAATCTAAATCTACCCTCTTTTAGTTTAAAGCCATTTTCTTTTGTCCTGTCACTACATCACATCTCAGACAGGGATGATGGATGAAGATCAGATGTGCAGGGATGTGCAGCCTAACAGTTTTCTTTGACTTTGCTTAGATTTTATCAAGGTGAGACTTCATGTATAGCTCCACCAACAGCAATATGATACAAATACAGCAGGGAGAAATCAGAAAGAACTGCCTTTGTTACTGAACAATAGGAAGTTCACCGAAATGGAATTGAAAGCAATCAGCAGAAGAGGAAAAGATACCAGGAAAGTGATGCTGAATTAGGTACAATTGTTTGATATAACAAATGCATATTCTGCTTTCAACAGCAGCAATGTTCATGTGGCAAAACTATTTCTACAAAGGACAGAAAAAAACAAGTTTCGTTTTTACTTTGCTCACCCTCTTGGGATATACTTCTTACCTTCAAGAAAGGAATTATGCACATGAGTAATTAACTACTGATCTGATGAGGCATTAACAAAAATTATCTAGATTGATCAGCTGACTTTGCTGTATCGCACTTAGGGAAGTTTCCTGACCTTGTTTCTTCTCATTTTAAAAATATGTAAACTGCTCTGTAAACAAATACTGATAACAACGGGATTTTAGCCATATTTCTACAAAAATAAAACTACTAAAATAATTAAACTGTATTTTTAATATAATTTCATAGATAAAATATATAAACCCCAAAACTTCAGTTTTAGGAAAAGTTGGCATATAAAACAACTATTTGTCTAATAATCTTACTAGATGAAAGGGAAATGAAGTGTGTTTTGAAACATGAAAGCTGTATGATTTTGAAACAAACCTTGTCCATTAGTTTACTTGCATGAAGACTCAGGCTATTAAAGAATATTTTCTTGCTCAACAAATGCATTTCTTCAACTGTTGTCAACAGTGTGGCTGCACTGTTTCCCACAATACCACTGGAAACAAAATTAAGATTAATTTAATAATGTGAAGGCGGGGCAAACATGACAGGGTCAGATACTTCAGAGTGCATTTCAAATCCAATTATTTTCAAAGTTGAAAATTTCCAACAAATAATTGCAGTGAACAGTTCTCCATATCAGCAGAGAGATTTAGTCGTAAGGTGACTGTGAGAACAAGCATTATCAACCATGTCATTAAGCAGATATTAAGTACAGGCTACCTAAAACTCTGTACCTTTTAAGTAGAATTCTAAAATTTACTGGATTTCTGTTTTGTTACTCTGTAAATCTATTTATGTTATAGAAAAGAGATTACATAAACAAAAAGGATTGTTAACTAGTCTGTCATACTGTCCTTTAGGGATAACATCATCTCTCTTCTTTCTTCATCATGATGAATCCAAAAATACAAGAATTCATGCCTTTCTATTCAGTGTCAAGCTATTACACTAAACGCAAATACCACACAAACCTCAAACAGCACTACCTGACTATGCTTCTTTTAGATATACTTTCTGTCTAAAGTAAAAATCCTTTTAAGCTACAAAAATGGCAGTGAAAACTCACTGCATCATAACAGAACTAACTTAAACCAGTAGCTTGATTTTCAGAATATAATCTTGTTGCATTTAATATATCATTTCCCTGGAAAACTGCGTTTTCCCTTCATTAGTCAGGTGCACTTCCTCTATGCAGAGGAAATTATTTCACTGAAGGTACTTCAGTGGTCTTCAAATAATGTTATATTAAGACTGAATGCAACAGACCTTTCATTTTAACATCCCATTTTCAATTGCATCCAGCAATTGGGAAACACTAAATTTGGAGACAGAAAAATGATAGGAAAAAAAATTTATATACATATATATTTTTTTTTTACAATAAAATTAGGTCTTACAAGCATTCTACCATAGACCTGCAATGCCATCAAAATGGAGGATTTTAAATACAGCAGGAGGTGCCCAAGAACCACTTATCCCAATCTGCCTAACATCTAAATGTCTCTTCAGTCAGAAAAGAAGCTCAAGTAGTAATATTTGTGATTGAAATTCTCAATAATTAATCCAGGGGTGTGGAGGTAGATTTTCTGGCTATTGCTGCCTCTAACCAAAGGAACTACTCAAGAGTTACAACGTATAAAACCAGCAGTTCTGGCTTTTCTCCAGTTTCTGTGTTCCTGGTGGAATCAGGAAGGTTGGAAGATGATTTATGTACCTTCAAGAGTGAGATACGGAATGAGGCAAGCATCTTCCCAACAAAAAAAATCCAAGTGCAGTTAGAAATAACAGTATCAAAACAGAATAGTTTAAGGAAGAAAACTTGAGGCTCTAGAGACAATTCAATTCTAACATTTTCTCAAAAAGGACTTGACTTCGTCTTCTCAAATGTTTTGTGTGGGGTTTTTTGTATATTATCTGTATCTACACAGAACAATAAGGAAAGTTTCTGTGGCAAGTTGGTGCTATTTTCCAGAAAAAATCTGATACAAATGAGGAATGACAACAGATAAAAGGCATCTGCTTGGCATCATACATGTTTCTTCTTGATCCCGTAGTACAGAGCAGAAATTGAGCCACAAAATACTATTTTTACTTTAATCTTTATACATACAATTAAAAAAAAAAAAAAAAGGCATCTTTAAACACGCTTTGTAATTTTGCATACCTGATTGTATGGTGATAGAACTTGAGAAGATTAGAAATCTTGTACAGTAAAACTGCTCCTGGCTCAGCAACAATGACCTGCTCAATTCTAACCTGCAGAATAAAGAAATACAAACTTCCTTCAGGTTATACATTTCAAAAGCCAATGTCTATGATTTTATATGCAATATATGTCTCTTTTTTGAAAAAAATAAAGAGGAATAAATTAAAGAAGAGAATGTCAAGTTAATGGCAACATTCTGCTTGAACCAAAATGCTTCTTGGTTGCCGAGCCTCTACGCAGAAAACCAGAAGATGCATATATTCTTAAACAAAATAAATCCTGTCTACCAATATATTGTTGTTGCAACTTATTATTGAAAAACTCAAAATAAAGAGGTGATTTGATGGATTAATACCAGTATATACTGGAATTCTCCACAGCACTGAATAGCAAGAACGGCTGCAAAGCTGCAAAATCCCTAAACTACAGCAGTTGATCATTAGCATCATGCAGCAATTCAGAACATGCAAAGTACTAGGTATTTCACCCAGAAGACAATTTCACTTGGATTAATTTCCCCTTCACTTCAAGGAGAGATTACATACCTCCTACCAGTATTTTATAAGATATAACTAATGACCAGCTATGTTGACTGATATCTCAACTAGGAGATGCTGGCTACACAGACCAAAACAGTGCTGACTCTCTTCCTGGTTGAACAGTTGATTTCTTGTCTCCATGGTACACACACTCCCAATCCACTCATAAAAGGCTGCTCCCAAGGTCAATCTTTGGGCACATATGAAGCAGTGACAGACAGTGACTTATCACTGCACTGTTTTCCCACGTGCCTGTGTCTGAAAGGCCTACACACAAATCACCAGCTGCCACCCACCCTCCAAATTTATCTGTCTGCTGCTCAACGGAATGCGACATGTAGCAGTGCCTTCATGTCAGAGCCAGCTGCAGGGAGAATTAGCTAAGATCATGCTTCCTCAATCCTCTCCCTTTGCATCTAAGTCAGAGACCAACAATAAAGAATAACTTTTGACCTTCATTCACACTGCTCAATGCACAAAGTTAATTTCAACACTCACGTGAAGTTTGCTCTTCAATGTACATGTATATACAAAAGTGTATATATACAAACACCCCTCTCTAGTGTTGCATAAAAGGTCATTTGGGCAGGAGCGCCAAGTATAGTCAAGGGAAAAAGAGGAAAATCAAAATATTGACCTCCCACAAAAAAAAAGAAAGCCAAAGCAATAAAGAAAATAATTAGAAATAGACAAAGACAGAATAGACAGAAAGAGGAATAACATACAAAAGATTTTGGAGTTAGGAGACTGAAGTGAGAATTAAAAAAAAAAAAAAGGCAAAGCAGGAAAAGAAGCGTTGCTGCTTCCCATACAAAAGTCTTTACTGCAAAGGAGAACCAAAATTTTAAAGTGACTCAACCTAATCTGCTTAGGGAAGTCCCGGACTTAGGAGCTCTCACTGTTTCTTATTCCTATGCATCCTGTAGTCAGTTGACCATAAAAGATTATCTGAAGTCTACATAACACATCAAAAACATTGTCTTAGTTTGACCTCATCTTCCTTCTGAAGTGAAAGTCCTGCGGTAAAATATACCACTACTGAGTACTCAAGATTCACCTTGATGCCTAAAACTCAAAGCAACTATCAGTAAGAAACGTGAATAATTTGTACTGCGTATAAGCATAATCCTTCTTCGAAAGTGACAGAACTGCTTCATATTGTACATTCACATGGAAAAGCATAAAATAGTAAGAAAATTCTGAATAACTCAAAGTATTTAAAAGTGCTCATGGAAATTCCACTACTAGGCTTTTATCAGACTATTTTATACTTCAACATCAATTCAAATCAAAGTGACAGGTTTGCAAACATTAGCAGAAATCCACTAGAAAAGCAATATACTGTGGTGCCACACAACTACAAGAAAGAGTGTTTTCCCTGAAATTAATGCACTTATTTTTCTTACAGTGGACAATCTTCAGAACAATGTATTGTAGAAAAGACTTCTCCAAACTGAGTCTATTTTTGTTGTTTCTCTCAACACGACGGCTTGCAATTATCTAACTGCACTGTATGAAGGCTTCTCTGCTTGGGTATTTTTTTTTCTGCTTTTTTCCTTGTGAAACATTTTCACAGGAGAAATAGTAAGTACTGCATATTTTATTTTGGGAAGTCTAGACTGCCAGTGAATTAAACCAAGCTGTACTCTCTTTAAATACAGAATATAAAGAGAAATTTTTAATTGTTCTTTCAGTTTTTTTCATTTTTACTAGTACAGTAACTAACTATCAACAACATTTCAGAGGATATTTCTATAGACAGCAGAAGCACACCAGTGTAAAGAGTTTGGCAATCAAAATGGAAGGTATTCTGTACCAAACTGTACAAACCATAAGTACTCAAATCAAGTCTAAAACTCCTTCTGACTTAAACATAAGGTTTGCTTCTATCCCTAATTACTTTGTTGGAACGCACAGAAATATTGAACTCAGACATCAGCATTCAGCACTAATAGAACACAGAAAACTTGGAAAATACCTTAAAAAAAAAAAAAAAGAAAAAAAAGCAACCTGTGGTAATTGTTTGTCTGACAGGTGGTTTTCAACAGGTCAAAAACTAAAAGCTGTGAAAGACGACCATAATTACATGGCAACAGGCGCAAACTGAAACACAGGAGGCTCTGTCCGAACATCAGGAAATTCTTTTTTGACTGTGAGGGTGACAGAGCACTGGTGTAAGTTGCCCAGAAAGGCTGTGGAGTTCAAAACCAGTCTAGACAAAGTCCGGGACGACCAGCTCTGGGTGGCCTGGCTGGAGCAGGGAGTTTGGACCAGATGACATCCAGAAGTCACTTCCAACCTCAACCCTTCTGTGATTCTGTGACATTCTAAATGGCACTTTCTTCTTACCAAGAACTTACACACAGTATTCAGAACCTATCTATTAACATTTGTGACTAAGTATTTGACAGCTGGACACAGTTGTTATAGCTATAGCATCCTATGAAAAATTTATTGTAATAGTATTTAGTAGAGTAGATTTTACTTCAAAACCATGCTGATTTATGCTCTGCATGGTCAGGCAATTACTGGTACCAGCTTCACCTTGTGTATTTTATTTTGTGCTTATATGAAGCACATTCAATAAATAAGGCAGTCAATCATTTGATGGAGATCATTACTAAGGATTTCTGTCAAATGGGCCTCCTAATCTGACTAAGGCAGTAACTTAAAAAAAGGCAACTGTAGAGGGATGTGACAGAAATACAGCAAGCCAAGGCAGCATGAAGATTGCAAGTAGGAAACATTTTTCATGGTCTCTTTTAATACAAGAGCTAGAGTTGTTAAACAAAACAAAACCAAAGTGAGTTGGCTTTCCACAGAGTTAAAATGTGCACTTCCCTCCCGCAAGATATGTTATGAATACCAACATTTTATATCAACTTGACATATTCATGCAGGAAAAATCTACTGAGGTCTATTAAATACAAACACAGCAGCTATGGCTTGGTGAGTCTTTAGGAAGTCCACAAACAGGCAAGGAAACTATCCTACCACAGTATCATGACACACCAGCGTAGCCTGTACACTTTTCCCTAAGCATATGATAATAGTCACTATGAAAAACAGGGCAGTAAATCAGATAGACATTTCATCTGACCCACTACTGCCATTCCTATAGACTTTCCCCAAAAACAATCTTTTATATGTAAGCACTCCCAAACTTAGGAAAAAGAAAACAAAATCAAGACACAGACTTAGTATCCTAGTATCTCTCACTATATGGCTATTTAACCCAGGTATCTATGAGCTACACAATCTTTAATTTTGAAGGCCTTTATGTTTCTTTATTAGATGAGAAGCTAATTAGATTAGAATCTAACGCTTAACAAAGATTATTGAAAATACATTGCTGAGATGGGGACACAGATTCTAGAAAAAAACCCCACAACACGACATTTTTCATGTCCAGAATGCTAAGAAAACAAAATACTTCACCTTCAGAGGCCTGCAGACACCTTCTGTGATGTGTCCAACTACTTCTTGAATATTTTCTTCTACACCTAGAGTTAATGTAAACACATGCTAAGATTATGCAAATGTAATTCTCTTTTCTTCAAGACTATAAAACAAATAAACAAATGTAGAAGCTACTCCTCCACAAAAAGCATTATGAACTGCATGGTTTTTTCCTTCAGAAGCCTAGTTCACACCTCCACTGAACTTCAAATCTAACCATTAAGAAATAGCTGCACGACAAAACAGAGTCCTGAAGAGTCATCACCTTATGCTGTATAATTGCTTTCTAGCACAACATAGTGCCTGGTGATTTGAGCAAGAAGAAGAAAAAATGATCTAGCAAGAAACTGTCAGAATAACGCTCAATATTAGCAATTCCTGAGACTAAACGGGAAAAAAAAAAAAAGGCCAGTTTGACGCACAAGGAGCGACAGTACAAAGCCATTTTGAAAGGTCTGAATCATAAATACACGTGTCTGTCAGCATTCAGTGCTGACATGCTCATGGCATTGTTATCAATTAAATGACATAGGTACCTCCACACTACCGTGCGCTGCAGCATTAGCAAATGCTTCCTCCCCAGCAGCAATTGAAACTCATCTTTCACAGAACTATATACAAAAGAGAATATTATCCTAACTTACCGTGGAACACAAATGAATTGTTGCATGGCAACCAGTACTGTCATAAATCAATCAAACTGAAAGCAACAGATCTTCAAGCTCTCACTTCAGTAACAACTCAGAACAGATTTATGGAGAAAGCAATACTTTAATTCTAATTTAAAACTTGTCAACAGGAGTTCATCTTCAGATGGGACCCATGCAACGAACAGTAAACAAACTGCCTGTGACATGTGACAGAAATCAGGTGACCTGAAGCTATATTTTACAGATTTTATTACAGACTAAAAGAGATTACCTCTGAGAGTAAAAATTATCACAGATCTTTGCCAGTACCCCTTTACACCAAGCTACGTCAAAATCCACGTAACAACTGAATTCAGTGTGGTGGCCGTAAGAAGTTCAGCATATTAAATTGGCAAGGTAATAAAAATATGTTTATCTATTCAAGTATTGGTATCAAGACAGAAACCAAGATGACAAACCACAAGACGTATGGTCTGTTATGTAACAGCTAGCTCCCAGATACACCCCAGCAATTTACACTTGTTTTTACTAGGAACAGTCACACTTTTACTGTTCATCAATATAACGAGCACCTAGCACATACTTGCAATAGCGTATCTAGACCAGATTGATGTAACAAGTTGTTGTGTATGAAAGTTTTAGCTGAAAAAAATATACAAGTTCAAATACCAAAGGACATGCAGCCTTTATATATCACATTCTTGTGCCTTCACACATATTTTCATGTCCCATTAGAATATTTTAGATTCAGCAAACAGTAAGATGAAATCTTCCATCACAATGGGTTATGCAACTGTTGCAAGTTTCAGTATGCCACACCGACATAAAAGAATTATACAATAAACAAACAACTCTTAGAGACCCAAAATCACTTTTAGAAAACAGTTCATTACTGAAGTTATGCTTCTGCCTGCCTGCTACACCATTTGTGTATCCTACGTGTTTGCGTACCCTTCCGTAAGAGACTTTCTTGGACTTTGCTTGGTTTCTGCTCTCCAGCTGGTTTCCTGTAACTCCATGAAAAAAATGGGTTTCTACTGCATCCCTTAAACAGAATGCCTGAAATTCTTCCTTCCAAGTGCAAGATCTCTGTAAGACTAGAAGGCTCCTGTTAGCAGAATACCCAAGCTCCAAAGAAGAGAATCAGATGCTTTATGCTTGTCCAGTATAATGCAAAATGGTTAAACTTCTGTAAATTTGTTTTCAGCGCATAAAATTTTAATAGCATTTTTGGTCAGATTAATTTTCAACAGTTAATATTTGCAAGCTGAACTTTTTAAAACTTTTTAAAAGGTATTCTTGAAATACTTGATTATGGGCTACATAGTTTGCTCTCTTTTAAAGTAAAAACTGGGATAGAAACACTTCTCCAACAATGTGGCATTCACACAGTTTTTCTTCCACTAAGACCAAATCCACCTTTATTTTACCCCTGAATTAAAATAATAAAACCAGTTCCATCTGCAAAAAGCTACTCAGGTTGAAATTAAAGTTAAAACATTTGACTAACCCAACTTTAGAACCCCAGTTAGGTGTCTATCTATAGCAGTTGCTTGGGCTCCCTCTATAGGGAACGGAAGAAAAAAACCCAAACACTAGTGGTGAAAGTCTCCAGAAATGCCTACATTAGATCTAACTTTTGGTAAGATCTGCCCTATGGAAATGCAAATCTCTGTTGTTAACTGTAACTGAAAATAAAAAAGATGTCCACTTTTTAAATTTGCTATGTGAAATTAAGTCAATCTCTGCTTGGAGCCTGCACAAGACGACACCTCAAGACTGTAGGGAATTCAACTTCAACCTCTCAATACCAGAAACACTGTACTCACTGATTAGCCACTACAAACTCAGAATCTGTATTTACGTAAAGCATATAATCTCACGGTACTTCATAGAGCTGCAGTTCCTATAAATATTTCTTATTAAATCTAGGGGTACCCCATTAAGTACTGCTTTGTCTTGCAGATCTTATTGCATAACCATCCTTGTCATCAAAACAAATCTCCCAAAGATGCAGAGGTATAGTTAACAGACAGCACCTCCCAGGTTTTGCTGCTTCCAGTATGAAGCTCAGAATCCTTTTTTATGTTTCTTCAGAACTGCACAACAGTGACAGCAAACCCATTCCTGGACAGTTTGGGAAAGCACACTCTTCCTCCAGAGAGGAATACTGAATCTTTTGTTCATACTCATCTCTTGGGAAAAAAGTTCTGACCTGGTGATTTAAAAAAAAAAAAAAGTAATTCCTCAACACATTTATATGCCCTGGATTCTGAAGTAATTTACTCTGATCTATGGCTGAAATGGTCTTCATATATCTAATTACATGGTCATAGCATCTCAGTCTAACGCCCTGCCAGAAGGACAAGGGATTTAATAGCTAAATAAATCACTGCATGAAAAGGTAGAAGAATTTCAGAATAGAATGAAGGCCTAGGCAGCAGCAGTAGCCCAAGCAACAGCAGAACCAGATACAGTAACATGCTCCATGGGGCCAACTTGTCCTGAAGGACTCCCCAGTTACAGCAGAAGCATCAGTCACCTGCAGAGAACTGCTATGTCTTTTTCTCTACCATTAAACCATCACAAGGCCTGCTTTCCCATCTTCCTGAGATAGTCAGTAAACAGTATTAAATTCACTTCTATAGTACTCTGTGTAACTGTAGATAAAACTCAACATTGCTTCAGTTTGATCTACAATATTTCCTAAAGTCTCCTTTCTCATACCGTTAATTAGGAAAGCCAACTGCTGGATCAGAAGCGCAGCATGACCTGGCTACATGCGCTCACAGCCCAGAAAGCCAACTACATGGTGGGCTGCATCAAAAGAAGCGTGGCCAGCAGGTCAAGGGAGGTGATCCTGACCCTTTACTCTGCTCTTGCGAGACCCAACCTGTAGCACTGTGCCCAGCTGTGGGGCTCCCAACACAAGAGGGACATGGACCTGCTTGAGCAAGGCTACAGGAGGGCCATGAAGATGACCAGAGGGCTAGAGCACCCCTACTATGAAGACAAGCTGAGAGAATTGGGCTTGTTCAGGGTGGACAAGAGAAGGCTCTGGGGAGACCTTACTACAGCTTTCCAAAACCTAAAGAGGGCCTACGAGAAGGCTGGAGAGGGACTTTTTACAAGGGCATGTAGTGACAGGACAAAGGAGAATCTACCCTGACAGAGCAGCCTACTTTGACCTCTGTAATCCTACATTATGTCACATGACAGAAAAAAATACATTTTACTTGTAGCATAAAAGAAAAGAGAATTACAGAGAAGGAATTTTGTTTTTCAAAATTACTAAACAAATGAGAAAGGCATAATAGGAATACTCAACATATCAATAAGCAACCCTATATGGCAATGTTTTTGGAGACATATGTATTCATACACTTTACAGACAATTTTTGATCTCTCAGCTACAGTCTAAAATGTCCCTTTTCAAATTTAGTGCAAATCTGTTATAAGCATAGTAAAATGAGAAGAGTGCATTTTGAAACAGTCTTCTTTGTTAAGGGCTTTCTTTCGAGAAACTGCAATCACCACCTATTCTGAAATTTTTCCCAGGAAATCTAAGCTCACACTCTCATAACCGTAGCACAGTCCAAGAAATTTATCACATTTTCTCACTTATCACAGACTTAACTTTCTATCACTTCCCAATCTATGTTTTAAAATCTAGTACTACCTTCAATAGTTACAAGCTTTAACATAGCTTCTAGGTGTTCTTTTTCAGAAGCTGTAGCTTGATGCAACCAGGCCAGCATGTCTCCTATGTACCTAAAGACAGAAATTTGTTTAAATCAGAAGTTTATGGCATTAGGGACTCAAAGTGCCAACAGGCAAAAGAAGAATTACTTCATATACATTCTTGCTAGTACTGTACCTGAGAGGATCATGGGAGTGCATTTCAATAGGGCGGGGAGTACCACCCAGACCTCCTCTAGTGAGAGCATCTATAAAGCCACGGACCACAGCACTCCTCCTAGCTGTTCCAAACTCATCCAATGTGTACCTGTTATTGAAACATGAAAATGGGTAAAACAAAACAGTTCACCTTATCACAGTTTACTAGCTCAACTTTACAGTTAATACAAGCAACCACTTTTATAGTTCTAGGAATCTTGCGTCAATATTTCTGATGCAAAGCATTCAAAACTATCCGATTTTCCCATCTAATCTAAGAAGATACTAAAGGTAACTTCTTCTCGACCCTCCCATTCTCTCACCTCACACAAATAAATAAATGAAAAATCAGCTCTCACATTTTCGTACATATAAACACATATACATGTGTACATGATTAGTAGCAAAAAAGTTACTTTCATTTGATACTTGTTCACTGGTTTTAATCAAATTAGCCCTAGATATTTAATGGATGGACAATTACAGCCCAGAGTGCACAATCTCAAATGGCTTGCTGGTAGTAGAGAAGATACCAAAAACATACACACAGCTTACTGTTTGGAGCAGGCTACCTTCCTACTGGGGCTGAGGCATGATAGCAAATGAAGGATGGTAACTGAGCACTGCTAACATCCCTGCTACTGCTGCTTAGAAACAGGATTTCTACAAGCCACGTAGCACTTCTTCAAAAACAAATTTAAGCATTTTGAACAAAACACATAAATTACAAAGTAGAAAAAGAAAATACTCATGACAGTTTATTTTTCCAATATAAATGCCAAAGAATAAGCATGGTGTCACTCACCAATGACACCCAGCAGCTGAACAGATAGAAAAATAGCAACAAAAACCACGTTACTCACTGACTAAAGTTAAATGAGTACTGCATTCACAATTAACAGATGTGGAAAACAAAAACAAAACAAACAAAACAAAAAACCCAAACAAAACAAAAGACCAAAACCCAAAAGAAAATAGTATACTGTTTAAAATATGTAACAAGGTAAGTTCGATTAGATTTTCTGTTATGCTATAAGAAGTCCTAGGGCTCCTTCACTTTCGCTCTTTTTAATCAACATTACTATTTGACGGGGGGGGGCTAAGAAGCACACTGAAGAATCCACAAATTTCTGTTTAAATCCTTCATACACTGTACTTGTTAACTCAGAGAGTAAATAGCTGAGTTAAAAAAAGAAGTCTAATGAAAAAGTCTTTAATAAATTGCTATTTATAAAAATTATGAAATTAAAAGTGGGAAAGATCTGGGAGCTGCCAACCACCCACAGTCCAGGAGTAGCAGCATTGTGGTGAAAAATCTTGTTTGTAGAAACCAGACAAGCTTTTTCTTTTTCGCCTTCAATAAACACCAATATAATAAAACATTAAAAATACAGCAGAAAAATAGATCTTGGGTTCTTGTTACTGGATTTGAAAACAACATTTAATAACAATAATTTTGTTTAAAAAAGAAAACCACTAGGCTTTGCTTTGCTCTCAGCAGAACAGGGTACAAATATTACAAAATCCTGCATCTTAAAAAATTGAGTAATTACTGAATTCACGCTTGTTAACATTTGGATTCTTTTCAACCCAGCTTCAATTTTTTAAAACCCCAGTAAAGCAACGATCACTGTGGGGAGAGGAAGGAGATGGAGAAAAAGCTCTGAAAACCAGAGTGGATGATGGAAGAGAACACTGCTTTGAGCTATGATGTATTTCCTATGAAAGTTTTCCGTTACAATCAGGAAGTGGAAAATGAACTGAAATGCTTATTTCAGATCCCTAGTGACTGCAGTTCCCAAAAGTCCATCCATGGTACAACCTTTCTGCCATCCTAAGTTAACAAAACATAAGTCCATACAAGAAAATAAGAATTTGTAGCTTTGTTTCTAAATTCTTGCCTCCTCCATCTCACTTTCACCCAATCAAATCACAAACTTTACCAGATACAAGGGCAATGATTTGGAGAAATCACACAGCAGTGCTCATACAACAATCTAAAATTATTTTCTTGTATGACAATTTTTACATTTTAAACTCTGTTATACACTGAAGGTCTACAAAAATTTTTGGAAGGCAATAAAATAAATCTTGAGATTAAAAATGTAAAGCATCAGTACTGCAATTTTCACAATACTTCTGTAGCAAAGTAGTTAAGCATGATAACCTATGATGAGAGACATATTGCTACATCTTCTACAGTAACATTTAATTTCGCACTTTAGGCATGAGAAAAGTTCTACCTACCAAGTTCTACCTTTGGTAACACTAGTACTGCTGGTGGTGAGAGAGGTGTCAGAAGAAAAATAAAGTCTCTTTTGCAGATTCATTTTTACCTGGACAGTTGTGGATTTATACAGAAGATGTTTGGGGTTTTTTTCCCCTAAATGTTAAGAAATCAAAACAATGGTTTTACGAAGTTTGAAAGTAACATAATTTAACAAAATAAGTATTTACAGAAAATAAAACTGTTTCCATAAATGCTCCTATAAAATGTTGTGAACACAGCTGTGATTGATCCCTTGCAGCTGTGAATGAGGGCCTGGAGGGCACAAAGCAAGAAAGGACTCTGCAGTCCGCAGCTATGACACAATGTACTGCAATCACCACATGCAGTAGCTGGGGAGGTGGAGTGACACCACCTCCCTCATATCAACCAGCAGAACTGACTGAGCATGTCAAGATGTGCGCTCTCTCTCATACTGACAGAATTTTTAAGGTCCACTTGCACTACGCATTTTCCCCATGAAGAGCTTCATGGAGGTTTACATTGTCACACCTTTGCACATTCCACACTCTTAAAGCCAAGGCTAGCCTTTGACAATATGCCTAAGGATTCTGCTGTCCTGGATGCCTGTGGCTGAAAGTAATTTGCAATAGCTGCAAAATGTGATGAATGCAGTTTTCAAAACAAAACCCTAAAAAGCAAAGAAGTGGAAGTACCTCTTTGGCTAGGGTCACCCGAAATAAAAGCAGTTATTACAGCGCCACCTCGTGGTTCAGTTGTCTCTACTAAGTCCCATCAGCAAATTGTGAAGAACTAAACAGTAGTATATTTTACATATGCGTGCATATATATGCATGTACCCCTATGCTTTATATGCCCACATGTAATAGACTTTTTTTAATAGGTACTGTGAAACTCATAATGGAAAACATTCTTACTCCCAGAAGAATTTCAGTAAAAGCTCATTTAGCCTTTATCAATTTTTATCTTTGGGTATGTAAATGGGATAATCACACGCTTTGGACAGCTTTTTTTCTTTTCCTCCAGAAAAACCCTACAATGACAGCAGCAGAAATTCAAGATTCATTTAAATAAAAACAGTCTGACATTTTACTTAAATTAGAAACCACTAAGTTGGAGAAAGCCCAATGACATTTACTGTACCATAATTGTCAGAAAGACTCCTGAAATTTAAAGGATTTGAACCATCATTTTTTTACATTTTTATTTTTCAGAAAATCTGACATAGGACTATATTGTCACCATCCCTGGCACTGTAATTCATGCCCATCTTTAAATTTTATGGGCTGGAAATACTCCTTTCTGCTAAAGATAACAGTGAATATTTACTTACTTATACAGGACAGGTCTATCTTTTAAAGCTTCCATGGCTTGAGTGAGCACTGGAGAAATGTCACATGATTCTTGTGTCAAAGTCCTGCATTCATCTATAAAATACCAACACAGATAAAAGCGCATTCTTTACACTGTAATGCCTTTTATAACAAGTTGTCAAACAAGAAAATCAGTTAAAAACTTAAGACGTTTTTGATTTTGAATTGAAGCCTTTAGAATCTGCTACCCGGCCTACTTTGTGTTAATGTAAAAAAATTAGCAATAAAGCATAAAGCAACACTTCACTGCAAAATGGATGTCCATCACAAATTGCAACAATAATAAATATTAAAGGAAGCTTGATATCTATTTGCACCCCCACGTGCAAATGTTAAATCATTCAGCCATCAGAATTCTGTCAGGCTCCTTTATAACCGTTTACCACATTCCAGAAAGGGAGTGATTATTAAGCAAACTGTGGGTTTGCTTTGTTGGGGTTTTTTTATTGGTGTCTGTTTGCGGTTTTTCCGTTGTTGGGATTTTTTTGTTTGTTTTTGGTATTTTTTACTTTAATCACATTAACTACATAATCTTGTACATTCATGCAAGAATGTAGAAATCATACAAACTAAATCAAATACAGGCATAAAATTTACTGATTTTTCATTAAGGTGAAACCACAATCATTATCTGAGGTTTCAGCATGCACTGAACAACAGCTAACGAATACAGTACTGCACTGCAGCATCATTTTTTTCTTCAACACATCTTCTTGTCAGTGTACAGGTACAGAGAAGTGATAAAAAAACATCTACATTTTACACTATCAAGATGTAATATTGAACACTGATGTTTGGAACCATGCAAAAAAAATAATCACCTGCTATCATGCAAAAGAGCATCCTTATAAAATAAGGTTGCGTTGGGTTTTTTTCTGTTTTAAAGATAATAACCCACTCCTCCCACTAAACTTGATCTTACTACCGGATTGTCAAAAATGAAAACGCCCCTGAAACCTGCAAGAAAATGAAATGCCATACACTTAACAATTTGCTTAGACTACCAAACTGTAGTTGCTGTTCTCTATGGAAAACCATCTAAAAATACAAATAATAGACTTTTACTAACAGAAATAAGATTGGCTCAAAAAAGGAAAGAATCTCCAATTAAGGATTTGATTCACAACAAATCTTTCACTAAGAAGGAAACCCAAAGCCTTGTTAATGAATCTTGGAAAGGGCTTTTGCTGAATTCAATCCACATGAAGGAATTAAAGGAATCATCATAATAATATTCATAAACATAAAAACATTTAGTCCTACTTTGAGTCCATCTGTAAAGTCGTTCGTAAGATGTCTCTTGCAGTAAAGCCATCTGCTCCATAATTTCCAAGCTACAAGACAGAAAGATTTTATTTGCAAGTACTATTTTAGATAGTACTAGCAAAGACACGCGCAAATTAAATAAAATACACCATTATTAAAATAATGAAAATTTAAAAAGATGTTACTATTCTTTAGTGTTTTGTGCAATACTCTGTAGAGTCATAGGAAGTAAAGAATAAGACCTTGCTGTAACTTCTGCTTTTAACTAGTAAATGGTTATCTTACACTCACTTATGTAGCACTCACCCTGCCCTTTGCTGATTTGTCCGTAGGAGAATCTTGACATCATCATGAATTTGCTTTACTCTTCCCAAAGCCTTGAAAAAATCCTAAATCATAAGTAAATAAATAAATAAATAAATGCATTCAAAAGCACTAGTTTCTTAGCCGGATCTCTCGCACTCTATACTCCCCATTTCAATTCCATACTTACATTCCTCACAGGTCCGCACATCAAATGCTGCTTTTAAAATACAAGCCCCCCTCTGCCACTCCTCATTTTTCATTCCACCTTAAAAGCCTTTGGAAATTTTTCTTTCCCATTGCATCATGCTTTTCTTCTACAAAACCCCAGCAAGTAACAATAGCAGCAAAGATGTGTTTTCAACCTGTGTTTTACATAGCATGTGTGTATTTCACATTTATTAGTTAACACTTCAGGGAGATTCTGAGGACATTACTATGCATTCCATCATCTTCTCCCCATTAATGTTAGCAACTATCATGTTTCACTTTGCTCTTCAAAGTACAATAATTACAGGTTGATGTTTTTTGGTTTAATATAATGGGGTAACAATTTCTAAGAAAAATAAAACATTTGCAGTCGAGCAAAATAAGTTTTTTTTTTTTTCCCTCCCTGAATAACTCAGCAGCAGCAGTGAAGAAAAAAGAAACAACCCAGAAGACACAGACATGCGAGCAAATGGAAATCCGCTAACATTTTCAAACACATGTCTTACAATGAAGACATCTTTCAAACATCATGGAGGGGACTAGTTAATGCAGATATAACTGCTATATCTTCTGTGATTTGAACACAGTTTGCCTCAGGAAAGTAGAGTTTTATTCCGGCAAAAGTCACATGAAAATACATACATTTTAAGAGAAGTAGGACACTGATTTAACCTACTGCCTCGCACCAAGTGTGTTAAAGATGATGTTTATTAAAACCCAAATCCCTCTTCCTTCAGGGAAAAATAAAAACCAAACCAACTTTAAAAAACTGCCAAAAGAAGCCTGACTAAAAATGTTTTAAGCACGCTGGTTGATTCTGTCATAGGGAAAATGCACACACATGATTTTACTGAAGTCTGGCATTTCAGTAGCGCAACTATGACTGTATCTCTGTTACATCTGCACATTTTTTAGACAGATCAAAGTATCAAAGGACTAATCCTCATTCTGCTGCAAACTGAGCACTGAACAAATGGCACAGCATTGCTGTCATTGTTCCCTGCAACATGTGTTTTCAGAAACCTGAATGTTCTTTCACAGTAGTAGTTGGCACAAAAGCATACAGCAATTACTCAAGTGCACAATCATTTAACACATTCCATTTATGCTTTCATTAGCACTGTTTATGGTTATCTGTTCCGTGTCTTTAATAATGCTTTAACTTTAATAATGCCGGTGGAAACAAGACAGTATGTCTCAGCAGGTAGCCTACATTTAAGTGAAGGTTTCTATGCAACCACAATAATAAAAAACTGTTAGGTGTACTCAATTCTCTCATTATTCAGTCTCTGCTTTTAGTGCAGAACAATGTGCCTTTCTATTAAAACCCTAACACTCAAAAACTTGTTTTGGAAGGTGCCTAAAAATGAATCAGCACATAACACCTTCATTGATCATATGCAAAATGCACACATGCAGAAGGGTGAAGCACTGCAAATTTCTCATTTGCTTTATCTGAGTATGATGAAGTTTTAAAACATTTTCACTGAAAATTCAGACTTCATAAAGGTCTTTTTGAAATGCAGAACCATATAACTCATTTGCCTCTTTAACTCATCATATAAACTAGAATTTAATGTTGATTTTCTTTGTTGTTCCTTGAATCTTTCATCACACGTTTCCAACTCATCAGAAATTCACCGTTCTGTTAAAAGGTAAGCTCCTCCACAAAAAATTAAACTACAAACTGATAATAAGATCTCATGTACAATTCAGCTAGGATGCTTCTACATTTTAGTTCAGGGCAAAGTTTTTAATATTCATTGAGATACCTCAGTAATTGGCTCATCTTTCGTGCCTCGAAGGAGGTTCATTTCATCTGGTGTCAGCTGGAATTTTGCTATAAATGCATCTGCAACTTGTGCTTTCATTTCTAGTCTCTGACTGCAATAAAACACAGTGAAGAGGACATTACCTTTTTATGCTCATTTCATATTTACTTTACATATTCATGCTTTTGGAAATATAATTAGCATTAGAAACCAGTGTTATTAAATTATAATAGTATGTTCTTGCCATCAAACACTTCAGTTACATTTTCACATACAATTTTCTATTAAGCTTACCTAGATAACTGAGTAAAGGCAATATAATGGTAAGTTTGCACATATGGAAACTAGTAAGTTCTTTTAAAAATATTCGTTTAGCATTTGTATCACAAATTATCTAATCCAGATACTTTGTGCTTATGCAGTTGTAACGGTTGCAGTTATTTTCTTTCAAATTCATCAAAGAAAGAATAAGGTTTTAAGTCACACTGTCAGAAATACACAGAGGGCGGCAGCACTCAAAATGAGAAAATGATCATCTAATAGACCCATTCCTTTTTAACAACATACAGTCAGGATACAAATTTACCAGTCTCACAGGCAATCAAAATGTAACGGCTAATTCTCTCGCTGATTACCCTCCCCAAAATGAACACAGCAGGGATGTAATACGCCAACGCCATCTTGTGGACACTATCGTTTTGCACGTTTCTTCATACACATCACAACCACAGAAGGACCTGAATGAATACAGTTTTACTCCACAGGAAGGGACTGGAATTCCTGTAGCAATAGAAAATTAGCTCAAACTGTGGTTTGAGCACACAGCATTCCACGAAATAAAGACTCCATTTTCAAGACATTGAGAAGACACTAATTAGTTACTTCTAGAAGAAGAATAAGGCTCAATTACATCAAGATCATTTCAGCTTCCAATGCAGCTACTGCCAGATAAACACACTTATTATAGGGTGGTAAGACAGGCAAGTACACTTCTAATACTGACTGCAACAATAAATTTCCTGGCAAGATCAAAGATTGAAAAGTAAGCTTGTTTTTATTTACTCCTTCTCTACTATTTAGTGTCTGGACTTCATTCAGAAGAAGAAGCACGGAAATCCAGCCTCCTTTCCATAGACATGGATGACCTTCTCATCCTGCAGTACCACAAACTCTTAGAAATCAGATCAAGTGTTTTGCAAGTGTCAATGCTCTAGCATACTGAACAGCGAAGCATCAATGAAAAACTATAGCACTTTCCAAGCAACCTTGTGGTAGCTCACTGCAAGTGAGGAAGAACAGGGAAGAAGTCCAAAAGGGAGAGCTCAAGAGTGCATGCACAGCTTGGAAATGAGAAAATGCAGATACAGGAAGAAATGAAAGGTATTTGGAAGAGAGGTAAGAGATTGAGAAGCATCATGATGGTCTGCCAAGGACATGCAATAAGTTTTCTAAGCACAAGGAATGGGGGGGCATGGGAAAGTGATAGACTTAAGAGAGAATAGAAAGCACCAAAAGACTCTGGGTGGAGAGAAGGGAAACATGTCAAGTGATGGGTCTAAAGGGACTGAAGTTGCCCCATCTTCTCTTTGAATAACTTTACCTAAATCTCTCATATTGGGGTGAGGACATGCAAGACTATTTTCAAACCTAAACAGAGCTGGCACTGCTGTTCAGCCTCACTGACGTGCTCTTCTGACACAGAAATTGTAGTACACCTCAACACAGTGCAAGGAGCATGGAAAAATACCATTTTGAAGACATTCAGTAAACTTTCAGCAGGAAGAATAGGCAACAGAATCTGAAGAGAGGAAACCATGATGTAACTTCAGCTGGAGACAGAGATAAAAATACCAAAGGAAGCTGTCTACAAAACATACTTAAGAGAATTAACAGACAGGAGGATACTAACAAAAGAGTATTGAAATACTAGGTTTGTGAGAGAATTTCTGATGATAACTCATCATTCTCATAAAACAGATGAAAGATGGCTCAGATCTGCTCTGCAGTGATCTCTGCAGACTGATGCCACAGCAGCCTAAACCATGCTGCTCAGGCTGCCTTGGCAATCCCTGCTCATCCCTCCACTACAATGCCCTTTCCAAGGTGCCAGAACCTTGGAGTCTGATCAAGGAACAAATCTGGAAGGAAAAAACCCCAAAGTTTTTATTTTGTTTACTTTTGGGGGGTGGAGGTTATATGTATTCTCTAATACAGTTTACCACAGGCCTGTACTAAGGCACTGCAGGGTACAAAGTTCTGCAAACGGGGGCAATAGTTGCTCCAAGTCGCTCCTCTTGTGAGCGACCATAAAGCTGGAAATACTTACACTGGATTATCCCTCCCTTTAGGGAAAAGAAGGAAGGTAGGAAAGAGACTAGAGAAACAAATGCAAGATTTCTTTGGTTTCGACTGAAACAAGATCTCCCACAAACACAGATGGGATGTTGAGAAACCTTTCTGTTCTTTCAATGTGTGTATTCCCAGAGTGCATAAACTTTTAAGTTCTCTTACAGAAAATTTCCATTTACCATTACATCCTGTTCTTCAGATTATCTGAATGTACACTTTCACCAAACTGAAAGCAGGGGGAACTCCATATTTAAGAAGTGCAATATACTGGGCAACACAATTGTTTCAGTTCACTTTGCAGATTTTGCTGGAATCGTTTCAAAAACCAAGGACCAGAGTCAGGAAGTGTACAAACAGCATGCTCATTAGTCTATGCTGGAATTTTGTGCTCCCTTCACTCCTGAGGTTATAGAAATGAAAAATGGCACAAAATCTTGCTACTCAATTTCTCTCTGCTTGCAAGTCCTCACTCTGCACAGTCCACCCTCTTGCTTTTTTGCTGCTATAGAGAACAAGGTTCAAAAAAACATCTTGCTTTAAAGTCATTCTAATCCCTGGCTGTGTCTTTGGCTAATAGCTGCTGTAACTGCTCACCCTCTACACACTCCCAATAATTAACTTCTACAAAACCGAGTAAATATATTAAACTCCAGCATTCTAGCCAGCTGAAAGTTTCACAATGGAAACACAAGAAAACACCCTCAAGGTGGCAGCAATGTTTCACCTATCTTTCTCAAGACAAGCGATTTGGAGGCTCATCTATCCTAAACCTAAAAGCATGTTCCTGAAATTTGATAAAGCTATTTCTTTCGGGCTCTTTACAAAGTACATGGGAGTTCAACGAGCTACTCAGTTTCAAAACCCAGGTTAGCCACCTCTGCTTATTCTGGCTATGAAAGCTGCCTTGGTTATCAATCTGCATGAGAGATTCTATATCCTAGATGATGGATCAGGAACAGAACATGTAAGTGCTGCATAACCTGGACTTTTACCTGGCAGTATACAGTATTAATGAAAGCAATACATTCACACAGGTATTTAATTTTACGTATAAATATATATTTCCTCAGACATAAGCTAACAGATTTAACTAGCATTTCATCAGCCTTACTCAAGTTTGCTATAGGTATCTTACTGCACTAAGTGCTATGAAAAACACAGTGCAGGTAACAACAAATGCAAGAATAAGGCCATCTTATATGCAACCCACAGCAGACGGTACCTGTGCAGACACCTCGACATTACAAGACTCACTGGTTTTTCTGTAAACATAATCATTTCCAAATTGTGTCTAAGCAAGAGCAGTAGAGCAGAGGAAAGGCCACACCGCGCTCTTATCCCAAAGGTGTCTGTTGTTTTATTTTCCCTTTTACCAAAGTTATCCCTGCATAAAGGAACAAAACTAACAGATCATGGGAACACTGCACTGATGCAAAGGGGGAATTGCCAAGCTCTGGTAGACTTTGGAGCTTGGGTGGGGGACGGGAATCCAACAAAGAGCAATTTCCCCAGTTTTAGTCGTTTCCAGGGAGACAGAATTCTTTTGCAAGAGAACTCAAAAGGCTGGGAAAACTATGCACTTCATGCACTTTTCCCTTGAATCCAATACAAATGTGCACTGTTTGTTAGGATTATCACCTAGACAGCTCAAAAAATGAGAGGGAGGAGAAATAGGCTTTTCAAAAGTTTAGTTTTATCTTGCCACCAAATACAGCACAAAAATCTGTGAGCTTCCTTTACCTAGGACAAGTCATATCAGCATGTTCTGAAGTTACTTTCAATTTGTGGTACTTAGGATTCAACACATTTTTAAAGCCTCAGAAAGATGGAGTATTTCTAACTCATAAAAAAATAACAGCCATCTTTAACTGACATGTATAAATGCTTTTCAGCAGCAGCTGGCAAAATTATTTTTCTGTGATTTTTTTTTCTGGAGGGCAAATATACAAGATTATATAATAAAATGCACTGGTAAGTGTTAGGAAACCATTCTTAAGTAGCAGGTGCAAAAATGCATTTGTAAATGCTGAGAACAAATGTTTTTATTCTGCATTTTGCAGTCAAACAACTTTTATTAAAGGGAGAACTGAAATACTGTGAGAAGATATTCAGTGACCAATTCCACCCCAGAATATAATTATGAAATCTTCTCCTTAATTAAAAAAATAGGAGGGAACAGAAAATCATAGTGAACTGACATTCCCAGGATACAGGAAAAAAACAGTGATATTACAGGAGGCTTTAGTGAGATCTCCTCCGGAAAACAGATCACAATCCCGATCACCTGTGTTCAAAAACAACGGACTCCCATTAGACCAGAGCTAGCAGGATGATCATGCAAACAGAGAACCTAATTTATGAGAGGAAATGAAGGAAGCTCTTGAGATACAGGACAACATGAGAAAACAGACAAATTATAAGCAAGAATTAGGCTGGAAATTAGGGAAAGGCTTTTACTGGACAGAACAAGCTTTTGAGGTAAATGTTCCAAGAAAAGTAACACTTATAAAACGCAGAAATAATTCACTAGTTATATTCTAGAAAAGTTAATGAGTTTATGAAAGTCATTGTGCAAATGATAGCAAGCAGCAGTAATGTAAGATTGAACTTAGAAGGTTTCTCCCATCTGTAATTTCCATTTAAAGACACTAGCCTGCAGTGCTGCAGCCCTACCATATAATACATTCTGCTGTAAAAATAAATAGGTAAAAATCAAAAAGGCTAAACAAAAAATTCTGCAACAGAGGATACTAACTGCATTGACATGATTCAAATCTTGCAAACAGATTACTAAACACTGTAATTGAAAAAGCTTATATATTGTAAATAAATTCATATAATTCAATAATTTTCTACTTACATACTGATCAGGCTTCCTACAAGCACCATTGATATGTATCTAGAGAGTAGTCTGAATAAGCAACTTTCACACGCAAAACTTTGCAGCGATCGTGATATATACACTTGCTAGGTAAATCAGTGATTAGCAATGTTTACAATACAAGATGTGGCTTCTAACTTGTGAACAGAGATCAAGTTAAAAAGGAGTATATTTCCAGTGAACAGATTCTTTTCCATCCTGAAGAGGTGACCTAGTTGATACTGTCATACCAAACAGAATGATAACTTCAGAATATCTTTTATACAATCTGATATAAAGACACTTGAAAGGGCCAGCTTAGTCTACCTTCAAATTTACTATTAAATCCAAAAATACTGCCACAGGCATGGAAATAACACACTGCTCTCTACATCCACCTGGAGTAAGATTAGAACAAATGAGCTTAACCAGCAGCAAAAGAAGAACTAAATCAGATAGCAAGAAAACAATAAAGAACAAAAATCAATTCTGAAGGAAGATCATGGGCTCCCTGTTCCTGGGCTTTTCTTCTAAGAGCAGATTAGACAAACATCAGTCACGCATGGTATCATGAAACTGATTCTGCACTTCAGATTAGTATTTCACAACCCATAACACCATGCCTTATTTCTATTGACCAAGGAGTATTCCACGCCTTAACAGACTACACGGTTGCCAGCTAGAAAAGGTTTTGCACTTTCTCTGCTAGAGAGAAACAGCTAGAATGGGATAAATCAAGGTTTTGACTGCTTTGGGTTCTTTAGATCCATTTTTTTCAGATCTGCTTTTTCAGATCTGCTTTTTCAGATCTGTCTTGATCCCTGTGTTATGCCCAGTTACCTATGCTTTACTTTGGTACACATGAGGACAAAAAAATCAGCCCCAGATTTTCAAGCCTTCACCCTCCCCCACATTGAATTATAATTCAGTTTAGGCAATCACTGCTTTTTCTCATGAAGCGTATTCACAGGAATAAATGTAATTACAAGTTTCAAAAGGTCAAGACATGAAATATACCTCATCAGCGCAAACCACCACTTTACCACTTTTTTTAGTGTAAGTTTTTGAAGGCAAACCTCTCTAACCTGCCACAAATACTGGCGAACTTCCTGCATCATTTCTCTTTTGCCTATGACAAAAAGGTGTTTCTTAAAAAAGGAAAAAAGCACTACCAAGAGACAAGCATGAGAGATATGTAGTATAGCACTACTGAAGCAGCAGATGTTCACTGAGAAACATTTTTCCAAGGAATTTTGACATTGTATTGAGGACAATGAAATCATTCACTGACCTCCAAGAACCGCATTTGTTGAATTTAAATTAAGAGCAAGTCTGGACACAATTCAATTAAAATACATTGAAGTACACACTGGTGCATCCCAAATTATGTTTGGAAATCATACTTAAAGGTATTTTTTAAAAGTGAAACAATACTAGTGCTACAGAAATTGTTTCCCTAATCAATGTAACTAATAAGGACTCTGACATCAAAACACATTTTGCTTAGTTAAAAAACACAATTAATAGAAGCCAGCAAAACAAGATAATGTGTAAAGGTATTGAGGTGTATAATCTCAATGAAAGCTCTGTAACTTTAGCCTGACCCCAAAAATATCTGTCCAAGGCATTTCCATTCCCATTCTGTCATAGAGTTTTCAGGGCATGGATGGTCTTTACTTCCAGAAAACTGCTTCAGACTCTCACCAATTTTCTATTTCTGAAGGCTTTTTTATGTGATCTTCCAGAGCATACATATATACTCACATAATTGCTCTTTTTTAGTTTTATAAAGAATTAATACTGCAGCTATCACCTAGTTTCTTTCTTCAGCTATTAGATCCACGACTGTCACTTGTGGCTAACCTTAAAAGCAATCTTGCATAACACTTTACCATTAAGGGGCTGGTAGAACTACTCTGAAGCGGGCTTCTGGCATTCTGCGTACACCATTTTGGAACTGAACTCTTATTTCCCTGGTTCAGGAATTACTGAACTCCAGGACACTTGTCCCCAGTGCAAGGTGAAGTAGTTCAGTATTGCAAGTACGTTTTTTTTTTAGCTTCACACAAATTAAAAAAAAAAACAAAAGAAACATCTAAACTCGGGTGGAAGAGAACTGACAAGTCACAAGAAGCTCTTACTAAAATCACAGTTCAAGGAGCAAGATCCTTTTCCTGTCAGGCTATAAGCAATGGCAGTAAACAAACCCACATCTCTTAAAATGCAGCACATGTTGTTTGAAAACAAACTAATCTCCTCGTTACTATTTATAAAAAGCCTAATGCAACCTGAAAGTGTGCTCAAGTAAACGTACAGAAATCTAGAGAAGACATGGAAGTGGATTTTTAACGATTCATGGAAATTGTCTAAATAATTGTCTAAACAACCTCAGTTTTTCTTTATTATCAAAGTTGGTTATGAAATACATTAACATTTTATTCAAGATTCCCCATTACAGAACAGCAATAAATTAACCTTATGTTATAGAGAGATGGGTTGAATGGTTTGGACTACTTTATTTCACACCACATTTCACATCATTAAGCTGTGGTAAGTCTCAATTTTAAGGAGAGAAGGGGAGGGGGGAAAGAAAAAAAAAAAGAACCCAGTTCCCATGTTAGGCAGATTTCATAATTTAAATAACATGAAGGAAAACTGTTCTGCTTCTAATGTACAATAATTTTAACTAGTCTTTTTAGAGAAAATAAAAACAGAACTAGCAACCTAACTGACCAAAGAAATGCATCAACTCTGACATAAATATAAAACACAATTTTAATAATGTGTCCTGGTTTCAGCTGGGAGAGTTAATTTTTTTTTTCTTATGGAAGAATTATTTTTACATTATTTTTTACAATAGATTACTTTTTTAAATTATTATCTAAATAACATACTCTACTTAGCATTCATGCCAAATCAGGTCTAAAGCTCACAAAGTTACAAGAAAAACAATGCTGCAAAGCAACAACTTGAGAATGCAAAAGTTTCAATTTCAATCTGAGATTAACATCTTATTTTATACCTCAACTATTTAAAAAAAAAACAAAAAAAACCAACAAAAAAAACCACAAAAACAACACAAAAAAAAAAAAAAAAAAAAAAAACCCACAAAACCCAACAGAAAAAACGACCCCATGGAAGGATAAAAGCACGAACAAGCATTCTAACTTAAAATATGCATCCTCATACTCAGATTCCCACAGTCATTCTGTATTTTTGGGAAATTATTCTTCACTGCTATCATGCAGTTCTTGATTAAAAAGACCCCAAAACACTACACAGGTTCAAATGCCACATAGGGAAAAACTTCTGAAGATATAGTTACAATTGCAATGTTGCAATCTAAGAAAACGGTTCACTTACTATTTCAATCTATCCTTTATTTGCTTTGTACAGCTAGGGGAATAAAGTTACAACTCCAATCAAAAAGACTTTGGCTATTGACTTTTCTTTGGCTGGTTTTGAAGTGAAAACCAAAAAGACTTTGGCTATTGACTTTTCTTTGGCTGGTTTTGAAGTGAACATTCTGTTCTTTTAATTGCAGTTTCCTTTAAACTTGATACTAATTCTAACTCCTTTTGACAAAATTTACTTTCCACAAGAACTGACCAGGCAAGAAGAGGGTTTACCTAAGGCAAAGGTTCCACCTGCCATTTAGTAAAAACAGCCTTAAGAATGTTACAGAAAGACAGATATCTTTGATCAAAGCCAGAGCTGACATGTATTCTTAGAAAATAAGGGATGTAAATATGAAGCTGAGAAATACAAATTCAAGTATTTGCCTAAGGTAACTTTCTTTGTTATACTGAGTGAAGACAGCAGCCCATTTTTCCTAAAATTTCAAATATAAAAACTAAGTATTTTAAAAAAATCTAAATCCTTAATTACTGCAAATGCATGAAATTCATCTGAAAATGTAATGTCTCCCTTCAGTTTTAGAACATTTAATCGAATCCTAACATTTTTTTCCAATAAAAACACAGCCAGCTAAAGTAAACAGGCAAACGCTAAGCATAATAGAAGACCCTGGTTTTGACCAATAACTAGCACAGCAAATAATTCACTGCAAATCAGAGTAATTTCTTTAGTTACTTTTTTAAAAAATGGCTAAAAAACCATAAAAACAGACAAGGACTTAATGTAGTAAAGGGTAAAGTCAAAAAAACTTTCCCGAAGGACACTATAAACAACTGGTTCAGCAAAATGGCATAATGTATTCTCTCTGCTATTTCAAAATGTTCAGTAATTGATCACTGTGAAAAAGAACATAACTGATGTGAAAAGGAAGAACTTAATTAATTTGATTTTTCAGGGTAATGCTTAAAACCATACCATTACTCAGCACTCTCTTAAGAACTCACTAACACGATGGTACATAAAATGGATTTTTTAAATTGAAAAGTATTTTGATGTCATATTAAAAAATTACACAGAAAAATCTACTATATTGGTGCTATTAAAATACAAATTTCCATTATCCTAAATTTCAAGAAGCTTCTACCTAACTCATGTTTTCTTGTGAAAAGCCTATCATAAAATAAATAGCTGGTAGGGCCAGAGAGAGTAGAAATAGGAATTTGGCACTGAGGAAATCTGAAGACAACTTTTGTGTTCATGGTAAGAAAACAGACATTTTTTTACAGGAAAATCTCCAAAAAATTTATTACATTCAGGAATTACTGCTTTGTTCAAGACTAACTGGTTTTGCTTTAGGGTCGCTGTTTCTATTGCATTCGTTTTGAATGGGTCCAACTTTCACCTCTGCATTTCAATCGCCATTTTAGGACAACCCTTGGAAGACAGAGAAGCCATGCCCTCCCAGTATCACCATTTACTCCTTTATTGGCTAAGAAATGTCACCAGTTAAGTCGAAGGAGTCATCAGTTTAAGACCTGTATTTTGTCTGACTGCAGGCAAAACTTCAGCTTCTCAAGAAACCCCTAAAATTCAGCTGCAGATGCCTTTTCACGTGCCTGATGTAAACCAGAGTGATGCATCAGAACAGTCATTTAATGAATTAAAACATTACTAAAATGCCCTAAACAGAATAAAACAGCTTTCCCATTGCAGCTTCGTGATCTTAAGTTTAGCCAAGAAAAAGAAAAAAACAACTTTATTAATGAATGGCACTATGAGTCTGCCATAACCATTATATGGTAAGATGACAAGTATTGTTTGGCTTCTACTAGTGAGTACATCACGATATGCTTTAAAAAATGTGTGCTCTCTGAGGCTATAGAGACCCTCAGAAGGACAAGCTACTTCCTAAACCTTTTTTTGTCCACACACTAGAGGGATTTCTGCCTCTTAAAAGGAATTAGCAGAGAGTCCTTTAAGTAAACTATTGTAAGGACTATATTATAGAAGTACTGATGTACAGCCTGCATAATCTCCTTTAATGGTATTTAAGGCCAATTAGACATACACCACTTGGGATTGGTCTTGGTATCTTCCATTCTGCTTCAAAACAAGCAATCAAAGCAGCTTTCTTCTTCTTGAGACTACAAAAAATATGACCACCTCTCAATCCTACTACTTCACATTTTCATATTTAAATAAACAAATTTTCTACTGCTTGACTTCTGCTCACTTACTTAAACTGTGACTTTGCCAAATTCATTTTGTATCAACCAGCACTGTATTTTATATAGCTGTTCTACATTCAACTTCAAAAATACGTACAGATTACACACTAACTTCACAGACTTTCACGGGACATAATCCACTTCCTGCTGAAGTCCACAACATGAACCTACTGATTTTGCAAGAGCACCCAGAGCTCTCCAAAGCCATAATTTCTACTAGAAAATTATCACTGGAAATAATTATTTCTAGTCTCCAGTGAGCTGTTTGTAATTTTCAGAAGAAAGCTCATAAAGCAAGGAGATTCATTCTTCTACACTGACAAAGCCTAAAGCTGTAAAACCAAATACCCAAGGCATAAAAACAATAAAGACTACTTGAACCTGTCATAGGCTATTATCCCTTTCCTATGAATAAAAATACTTAAAAGAGCAAAATACAAATCTTTTCTTCCACAAAAGGCTGAAAGAGCCAAGGGGAAAAGCAGTCTGTGTTAGGCTCATTGAACAGCACTTACGTATTTTACAGTTAGGTTTAAGTATGGCAGAGTAGGTTATAATCCAACTTTCTGTTACCACATACAGTCCCTGAACAAAAGTGATTTCCACTGGATATGATGCATTAACAAGAAGCCTGTGAAACTGATGAGTCACTGAGGAGGTCCATATCTATTACAGAACAATATAACTTATATTACCAACTGACATTAGGTAAACCACATCCGTTTTCAGCATGCTATACCACTATAATTGAGTCTCTTCTCTAAAAGACCAATTTTCATTGGAACAAGCACTAACACATTCTTACCTTTTTTAACCCCTGTAATAAACTAAGAGTTCAGTATTTTTATTCCAATTGAGCTACAAACTCAGATAGTGTTAAAATAAATGACAAATTAAAAAAAAAAATAAGCGTGGCAGAATAAGATTTGTAAGATAATTCCATCAGTATTATCACATCTTAAAGAAATAAATAAGGTAGTATACATACTTTTCTGCCTGGAGCTTTGTGGTCTTTACTATCAAGTCCTGGGTTTGCTCCTTTGCTGCCTAGAATACAATTAGCATCATTAAGCATGTGAAAACCACAAATATATCAGATGTATTACACAACCCTTAAAATATGTAATACTTTTGAAGCTTTCTGACCATAAGCAGTTTAAAGAGTGTACTCTTTGAAACAAAAGGCTTTCTTGAATGAAGTATTCATTAACTCTACCTATTTTCAGGCATGAAAAAATACATTAATAACCTTGTCCATATATATTTTCATCTCTTTATACATTTATATTCACGCACCATTCATTTAACACAAAAATATTATTATAGACATTGGAAATTGTTCTGATTATCTTGTTTGTCTGTTGACTATAAATTGTTTGCTATTACAAACTGAAAAATGAAACAAGTTCCTTCAGATGCTAAACATCCCAGTACCACTGTTCATTCAGACATTCTTAACATGAATACAGCTCTGCTGGCCTAAGCAAGTTTAGCTCCACTGTCCAAACAGCTTACAGGGCTATAAGGACCAAGAAGGATGACTACAAAAAAATTCTTCACTAAAAGGGCTGTCAAATATTGGAATAGGCTGCCCGGACAAGTGGTGGAGTCACCATCCCTGGTGTGTTGTGTGTAGATATGGTGCTTAGGGACATGGTTTAGTGGTGGACTTGGAAGTGCTAGGTTAACAGTTGGACTCAGTGATCTTAGAAGTCTTTTCCAACCTAAACTGTTCTATTAGGTTTTCCAACCTAAAACATTCTATGTGATGAACATTTAGTTCATCACAGTACTAAATGTTCAATGACGACAATGTAAGGGAACCCATGCAGAAACAATTTTGTTACAGACAGAAGGCATGATTAAAGGGATTTCTGCAACTGAGGTTAAAGAGTTCTGAAACTTATCACTCTGCAAGAAGATAAAAGACATCAGGAGTTGTCTTCCCACTGGATACCATCAGCGATCATTTAGACAGAAAAATAAGAAGATTTAACCAAACAAAAAATACTGAAATCAAAATGCATCCAGCATGGAATAATACTGCAAGTAAAGAGGTGGAAACAGCTATAGATATTCTGCATGAATAATTTCACAAATTATGGTGTTTGCCAAAATGGAGATGCCAGTCTTGAAACCCATGAGAGGTCTAATGCAAGAATATACACACACTGATTCACTTCAGCCTTTCCATCTGCCACACTTCATTAGTTACAGTGAAAAAGCAGTCAAGATACAGGAATGCTTTGAAAGGTGAAAGTAGAACTGCAACCACTCAAGTACAACTTTGGTCATCAGAGGGAGCCTGAGCTGTTCCATGAATATAGACAGTGGGCACCACTGAGGTGCATTTGCTGAATTTTCTAAAGGAAACTATTATGGACTTGCATGCAAATTTGATAAAAACTCAACAGAATTTACCGAACGTTAAGTAGTTCCAAAATACCTTTAAACTTTTAACATCTTATATAAATTATAATATTGATGTTTTTTAATGTATTTGTATTTTAAACTCTTTTTTTTAACAATATTTTCAATGCTTCAGCCTAACAAAATAAAAAAAGACTTACAACAAAAGACTAGACCTGAACGATTCAGTATGAAAACCTACTAATTCCAGAGTGGTTTCTTCCCCCCTTCCTTTCGAGTTGTAGATTTTAATAAACCAGAAAGACAGAAGCCATTTGCTTCCTTTCCAGTATTTTCGGGACAGAAGTACTGATTGCCAAGAAGAATGCTAACTGTAGGCCAGCAGTAAGGAAGGAAAAGCAGGATTTTTCAGGTCTAGGTAAATATCAGGAAACTAGTTTTTATTTCCATGCATTCAAATGCAGGCCAGATACTGTTGTTATTGTATCTATGTGATGCAAGAGCTTACATCTAATCAAAACAAGGTAACTGGTAGAAAAGAGTCAGATAAGCCAAAGAAAAAAATCAGAATGTTGGTATTTGAAGTTTCTTGCAGATCCAAAATAGAAGCATTTTTCTCTTTCTTCCGACCTCAGTGTACTAACTAAAACTTGCATTATCCTTCAACCTTGCTTTATTCCATTGCAGCATTTAATTCCTTCTCTCCTTTTCACTGCATTTATTAAGTCATTGTCCTGAAATCAGATCTGACTGGTTATTTGTATTGCATGATATTATAAAGTTATAGAACAAAAAAAGGTAAAAAGCTTTTTGGCTTATCAATATATAGTCCATTTCATATCTTGTATTTGTTCTGCTCTCTTAATACACCACTGTCTTAGCACACCTTTCTGCCTTACATGCTATAGATTCTTGTCTTTGCATCTTCTATTTGCTCTAGTTAATTCATTTTTGTCTTCTCATTCAGCCTGAGCACATGACTGCAAGTCTTCATGTTCTATTACAGATAAAATACCAGAGTATTTGACAACCTAGTGCTAGTTCATGGGCTTATTAATTTACATTCATGCAGACAGAGAAAACATGGATTGAACTGATACAAGTTAAAAGGTCTGCAGGGCTATAGAGGAAATCTCCTGCAGGGCACAGAACAAAACTACCTACTGAATTTAATAGAAAAAGAAATCACTGCAGGGTGGCCCAACTCTGGAAAAATATAATCACAGATGATAGTTACAATTCATGATCTAAAGACAGACAAGAGTAAAAATCTGCATGGACACTTGACTCATTTCCACATTTAAGAGTTTAATCAAATAGTTCCTGAACTGCACTAAGGAACACAACCACATTAAGTGTTCAAAGAAATCTGAGACCTCTGAGGTGCCTTATCTATTGCCACCACAATTGAAAATTAAGTACTGCAGAGGGCTACACTCTACACTCACAGTTTCTGGAAAAAGTTCATCAAACTACAATCATTCTTATGGGAATTAAAGACAATGACTATGAAACCTATTCATCTAAGTAGGAGGACACCTAATGTACCCACACACACATAAGGAGGGGAAAAAACAACTGTTGTCACAGGATTTTTTACTGAAGGATTCTCATTCACATGCTACAGCTTATGTGCTATATTCAGAACAGATTTGCTTTAGCAAAACAACCACACTTCAGTATACATAAACCTTGTACATTAAACCCAAGCCAGATTTAGTAACACAGTCTAAAACACAACTTTTTTTTCCCCCCCAGAATGCTGTGGATTCAGGATTAATATGAAACAGAATTGGTTTTGTTGCGTATCAACATTCTGAAACACATATGAAACAAAACCAAGAGAGCAAAGATTGGCACACTAGACTTGTCTCCCTCTTTGGATTAGAAGATACTTTCTTATGAATATATTTGGGGTATCTATATGAACACATAACACAAGAGAGGTTGTCAGTATGAAAGGTACACAAATTTTAAATACACAAATGTAAGTAAACCTTTAGTCTCACACACATCCAATCTAATAAAATATTTTCTCTCCACTCCTCAAATGGATTTCACACCACTATTCTCAAAATAAGTACACTGCTGCATACTGAAGTGCAATTTGGAAGAAATTAACACATTTTCTAAACAAGTAAAAAGAAACCGATTAATGTCCTAAAGTAATATACTATGGAAACACCTTGATGTCACTGTTAGTACTCCAACTTTTAAAAGAAAATAGTTGCATGTCAAAACAAAACATATACAAAGAACATCTATTTATATATTACCTTCAAACGACTTGACATATCTTCACAGCAGCTGCTCATCGCTTGTACATCTTCGTTTATACTCTCAAGCTCCTAAATGAGTTCAAATATCAGTAACTATGATTTAAATCAGAAATGCCATGCCTAGGCCCAGCTTCATCCCACCGAAACAAGATGGCCAAGCTACAAGGAACAGATTTGCTCCAGACTCCCTGTTAATGGAGAGAATATACCTCTAAAGATCAACATTCACCTGGGATTTTAATCTGTTTGAAACATCACCTTTCTCTGCGCAAGACTTCTCATCAAATGAAATATATGATGAAATGGTTTTACTGCAAAAACACATTTGTCCTGGAAAGTTAAAATCTCTCTTAATCTTTTTTTCTTTGTTTAAACTTTAAATTATATAGCAGTACTCTTGCAAGACAGCTAGTCACACTGTAAAAAATGCTACCTCTTTAACTTGCTTGAATATGTGAACAAATTCTTCATTTATGGCTAAGCTTCGTCGCTCAATGTCTCCACGCAAGTTTCTTCGGGTGCGCAAACTGTTTTCAACAAAAAAGGTCGAGAGAGCCTTGAGTGCTTCCAGCATTTCCTAGAAAATAAAACAAAGAACACTTTAGCTTTCCACACACTTACAAAAAAGCTGGTTACATTGTGCGCAACCATCCCAACTCCATGGTCTTATAAAAAACAACCAAACAACACCATTACTGGGTTTAGACGAAAAACTACCTAAACACAATCCAGATTAGTTCAGAAACAAGTAAAATAATTGCTGAGTTTTTCTTGCCAAGACCACCACTAAAATACATCACCGAGGGCCTCATCTACACAGTCATGCACACTTTCACGGATGCTGAGTCCACCACTTTCCTGGGCAGCCTGTTCCAATACCTGATTACCCCTCTGTGAAGAGATTTTTCCTAATATCCAAATTTTTTCCTAATATCCAAAGAATATAATTGCACGCTGTAACACAGAACTTTGACTACTATTTTAGAACAACCTTCATCAGTAAGATCACACTGGGTTAAAGCATGCGCTAACCACAGTTACAAAACATTTAAACCAAACGCCTGAGACCCGCGCCCGAGCTAAGCAATACAAACCTCCTTCCGATCCGAGGGGATCGGGCAGGTGCTTGGCATGTCAGCGGAGCAGCAGAACTGAACCCGACTACTAATGAGCGCTGCAAACATCTCCGCAGCGGAACTGAGGGTACGACTGGGCTCGCTTCCCAGCCCCGGAGCCTATCGGGGCTCGCTGCCCCCGACGGCTCATCCGGCCGATTCCCCGCAGGACGCTCCCCGTCGGGAAGGCCCCGCACCCCGCCTCGCCTCTCAGCCGCGCCCGCCCCACCTTGTCGTTCTCCAGGCGGGTCTCCAGGATCTTGTTGAGCTTGCGGGACAGCGGGTTGCTGCCAGGGGCAGCCGAAAGCCCCGGGGTGGGGACGGCTGGCAGCTGCGGCGCGGCTGTGTCAGCCATGACTGCCCCCAGCGCCGCGGCGACGGACCGGCTCCAGCGGAAACACGCTCCCGAGGTTTTGGTTCCGGCCTAGCCTAGGGCTCCAGCCCGCAGCCATTGGGTGTGAGGAGGTTGGGTCCCTCGTACAGGAGGCGCTCGGGAGAATAAATAAATCATTTCGGGATGGTGGTAAGAAAGACGGTTCGCTTCCTGAGGTCGGATGGCTGTGGTTTGTGTTCAGGTCTGAGCCCCTTAATACAAGAGAGATACTGAGTTGCTGGAGTGGGTCCTGAGAAGGTCAGTGAAGGTGGTGAAGGGTCTGGAGAACAAGTGTGATAAGGAATGGCTGAGGGGGCTGGGGTTGCTTGGTCTGGAGAAGAGAAAGCTCAGGGGTAAACCTTATCGGTCTCTACAACTACCTGAAAGGAGGTTGTAATGAGGTGGGGGTTGGTCTTTTCTCCCCAGTAACAAGTCATAGGACAAGAGGAAACATCCTCAAGCTGCGCCAGAGGACGTTTAGATTGGATACTGGGAAAAATTTCTTAGAGAGGGTTGTCGTGCATTGGAACAGGCTGCCCAGGGAAGTGGTGGAATCACCGTCTGTGGAAGTGTTCAAAAACGATGAGGCCCTCAGTGACATGGTTTAGTGGTGGTCTTGGCAGTTCTGGGGTAATGGTTGGACTTGATGATCTTAGAGGTCTCTCCAACCTAGTTGATTCTGTGATTCTAGGATTTAATGCATTAAATAAATGCTTTTGTTACAATCATAACTAAAAAGGAAAAATAAATGGACTCTGGAAGTATTCAAGGCCAGGTTGAATGGAGTTTGAGCAACCTGGTCTAGTGGAAGGTGTCCATGCCTGTGGCGGGGGGGTTGGAACTAGATGATCTTTAAGGTCCCCCCCAACCCAAGCCGTTCTGATTCTTTATGGCAGAAGCTAATAGCAATGACAGGAAAAACGTGTCAAAATGAGGAGGGTATCTTGTTTTGGCTGTACATTTATTGCCACAGAGGTTCTACCCCTGAGGTCTCCTTGTGGCTTAAGAGTAGCAGAGCTGCCTTTCACCATGGTGCAAAGGAGATGTGGCTCCATGAACCGGGGTCGTGGTGGGATCCACATCCCCTGCCATGGCAGCATCAGCCTCCACACCCCAGGACAGCCTGGACAGGGGCCTGCAGCCTTGCCACTCTGGTGGTTTGGCTCAAACATCCACGGGAGCCCGGCTACATGCCCTGCTGTTGTGCTGCAGCCATGACATGTCCCATCTCAAGCACTGAGGTGCAGCGAAAAGATATCTGTGAATGTTTCCAAAGGGCAAAAAGCTGGTATGCAGATGAAGGTCAGATGCTGTGGAAAGAATTATAGAATCATAGAATGGTCAGAGTGGGAAAGGATCTTAAGATCATCTAGTTCCAACCCCCCTGCCATGGGCAGAGACACCTCACACTAAACCATGCTACCCAAGGCTCTGTCCAACCTAGCCTTGAACACTGCAAGGGATGAAGCATTTACCGTTTCTTTGGGCAATCCATTCCAGTGCCTCACCACCCTCACAGTAAAGAACTTCTTCCCTTTATCTAGCCTGAACTTCCCCTGTTTAAGTTTGAATCCGTTACCCCTTGTCCTATTGCTACAGTCCCTAATGAAGTCACTCCCCAGCATCCTTATAGGCCCCCTTCAGATACTGGAAGGCTGCTATGAGGTCTCCACTCAGCCTTCTCTTCTCCA